>OU015493.1:72305943-72410943 GCA_907164885.2 Dolomedes plantarius | reverse complement strand
AAGGTATAAAATCTATATTCGGCTCTTGGAAATGTTTTTTTTCTGACGAAATATTGGAAATAATTGTGAAATGACTTTAAGAATACGTTTCTGCAGTTTCTGATCTATGTAGTAGAGAAAGAGATGCAAGACTAACAGATAATATTGAAATAAAAGCCTTTATCGGTTTACTTCTATTAGCTGGTGTTTTATGAAAAATAAAAAAAAAACCGGGTGTAAAAGCCTGGATCTAAAAAGAATAAAAATAGAAGATTTAAAGTAAAACAAAAAACACATAAAGCAGAGATTATCTTACAAATAAATCGCGTCCGATGACATAAGTTTCGAGACGCTCCCGACGGAGAGTTAAAAATTCACCAAAAATCGAAAAATGAAGGAAAAGATTCAAAAAAGATTTCATTTTAAAGGAATGTTTATGATCTTTCTCTTGATATAAATTTTATAACCTTAAGTTTATTATTTTAAATGCAAATTTAAAAAAAGTTACAAAAACAGCTTAAAAGTTTAATTTTAAAAAGATCTAAGAAGAATTTCTCAAATATCTTTCTTAGTGCACCCCTACACTATAAGAAGAATTGCTATGCAAAATTTAAGCCCTTTAGGTCTAGCGGTTTGGTCTGTGCGTTATCTGTCAGTCAGTCACTCAGACAGTCAGTTACTGAACTGCTTTATACACTCTGTCACAAAAAAATATATGCACCCTTAAGGAAACGAGCAGCTATCACGAAATTTAACGTGTATGTACTGTATAAGGAGATAAGCAAATGATTACAAATTTAGAAGAACAGACTGTTTTATTAAGAAGATATGGCATGAAAAAGGTTACAAATCAGTAAGTAGTAAATCCACCTCTGGCAGCTATACAAGCCGTAACAACGCGTGGCATCGAATCAATGAGGTCACCTATGACCTCTTTCGGAAGATCATGCCATAATCTTTGGAACTGGGCAGTTAATTCACCAATATTCCGGGACGGCTACAGTTGCCTTCCAAGCACTCCCAGACGTGCTCTATTGGCGAGAGGCCTGGTGACCTGGTAGGCCATGGGAGTACGTCATATCCTTGAACACATTGTTGGGAGAATCACGCAGTATGTGGACGAGCGTTTTCTTGCGGTTAAATGGTACCTGGGTGACTTGATACCATAGGCAGTACAACTGGCGTTAAAATCTCGTCCACGTAACTGCGTGCCTTCAAAGTGCGTTGAAGGACGACTAGAGGTGATTGTGTGTCCCAACAAATCGCTCCCCACACTGTCACATCTTGTGTAATTGCCGTCTGCCTCTCGACAACAAATGCCGGATCGGACCGGTGGCTTGGCCGCCTCCACACGTGCATGCGGTGATCATCAGCATTGAGACTCAATCGGTATTCATCGCTGAAGATCGTCTCTGAATGGTTTCCCTTCATACCACTGGATGTCTAGAAGGTGGTAAAGGGCGTCTAACCGATTCCAGTGACGTTGTAGGTGCCAACGGGGCCGCTCTTATGATTGTGCGATCTTCGCACGCATTTGTGTTAGTGGGACTCCCTGACCTTCCGCGACAGTAGACTATCCCTTCCATGATTCATTACTGCCAACACCGAGCAACTACCATATCGCTCCGACCGAGGTGGCTGCCGATACGCCTGTTTGACCAACCTGCTTATCTGAGGCGTACTATTCGCCCCCTCTCAAAGTCTGACAATTGTTCGTACTGTCGCCGGTTACTTCTCAGACGCATCTCTAGTCACAATACCGTCCATTCAAGCCTACAGATTTGTTTGACTAACCCTACGGCACGAGAAATCGTACTTTTAAACTCTCCCAGTTGTGCATCCCATATGCACCATAACGCGCTTACCTTCACCTCATTTTAATCATTTACATGTCTCTTACCAGACAAAGTTCCTGCCAAGTTTCGTGATAGTAGCTCGATTTCTTCTGGGTGCATATACTTTTTGTTACAGAGTGTATATCTAGATGAAAACACGATATGATTTCATAACTAAACTTTTTATTCATTTTTATTCTGATTTATTTCTTTCTTTCATGAAGCTAAGATTAATTTCGCTCCTATTTTCTGCATTTCCGTACAAACACCATGAAATATGCTGTCACGTTCAACAATACTTTGAAAGATTTGCGAGGTGATTTCGAGAGAGGATTTATAGATCGTTTAACCGGAGCATTGAGTTATTCTGCAACTTTACTCCGTAGCTGCTTACAGACGGCATTGACTGCTTCGTAGCTGACAATCGAATATACACGTGTCTAGGGGGAAGCGGAACTCTGCATTGTTAGTGTATTACTACGTGCATGCTATTGAGCTGTTAGAATTGTGTATTCAGCAATTCATTTCTGCTATGCATTTGTGAGAAATACCCGTTGGGTACTGCACACGTGATATTATTGTGCATAGAGACTTTTGAGAGCAGTTAATGGAAAGAACTGAATTGCATTGGAAACCAGAATTAATATTGGACGACATAAAAAAATAATATAAAACGGTAAGTTTTACGAAAATATGCTATTCCCTTGGAGACTGAATTCCAGGCAAGTTAAAACAGAAAATCAATGAGTTGAAAAATATAGTCATTCATTCATTACGCAACAAAATAGTACTTTTTTAAATATGGTTCAAGTAAGAGATTCGCAAACATCACACTTGTTGTATTTTAACCTTAAATAAAACTAATTTGAGGCGGTCAAAGACAAAGTGGTGTAAGTCACATTTTCACCTTTTTTCATTTGAGGGCAAAAAATGTAATCTACATGTTCAATTTATAGTGGAATTGCAAATAGTTATTATTTGAAATATTATAATAATTATTAGAAATTATAATTTGTTCAATTTATGGTGGAATTTTTTGTAGTTTTTTATATAAAACTCTTTTGACTTACACCACTTTGCCTTTCACCGCCTCATTTGATGAATCAGATGATTCTTATTTTAACAAGTATAGTAGGCTATTGACCCTTCCAAACATGGATGTAGAAAATGCATGTTACATTACTCTAAATAACTCTGTAATAATTTACGTAATTAATTTACAAATAATAAAACTGCCCATTTAATAGATTCCTTTATTTTTCTTGTTTCCCATCTATAAGGTATGTTTATTGCTAAACTATTGCATTCCAGATTACCCTGTTACCATCCAGTAATTTATTGAATTCCTTGTTTTGGGGACAGATAGGGAAATTTGTAAGGACATATTAATATTTATGTTAATTTCCTTTCCTTAGATTCCATAGTAAAAATTGCTGTGCAAATAAAACCACCGTAAAAGAATAACTTCATTGAATTTTTTTTATGGAATGCCAGTAAAATAATAAATCTAGTGATTGTAAGGTACTTTAAAATATTAGAACCTAATTGTACTGATGCACTCAAAGGGTTGCATTCATCCTTCTGTGATGTCGAGCAGTTAATGGTAAATCCAAACTCTTGCCATGACGTCTTAAGAATTGGACAACGATGTACTGGTTTTCGTATAATTTCTGGAATGCCTTCACCATAGTTTGGAGATTATATATTGTGTTGCATTCAGCGTGTCTGTTAAGTCCCAATCGCACCATTCCAACCATTGTATCCTACCAATATAATATGTACTGAGTTTCTTTCTGCTGTGATTATCCCTGCTCATGAATAAGTATGAAGATTTTTCCGAGAATGAACACAACCAGAGAAAGACCTGTCGTTTTGCTTACTCTCTGTCAGAGACTGTATTTTTGAATTTGCGACGTGGGTCAGTTGTTTGCGCATACGCTATCAACTGATAAAATTTAGATGTACAAAAATAACAGTTTAGATGTGTGAATAATTTACATGATAATATCTGCCTATTTACTTAAGTTCAGCATTTAGTTATTACGGTTAGTGAATTTGTTTTAACTTTTGGACACCGTTTCAAATTTTCAATTGTTAATTCCATAGACAAAAAGAGGATGATTAATATTCTTTTTTACTTCTTTGAAGATACTTATAATTAACAAATAAACATTTTATGGCAGAATAAGCCTTATTTTTCATATTTAAAAAAAATTGTGGCAATTTTTAAAATGCTTCATGGGCATTGCCTTTAAAATACTTAAATTTTTAAACATAAGTTTACAATATAAATATAAACAAAACAGTTCATATTAGAAATACTGAATTTACTTTTTCACATAGATTACTGGTATATAATGATTGTTTGCTAGGTTATATGGAGATTTTTTTTTACAATCAGATCCGAAATGAATGAACCGTTAAGGAAATTCTTGTAAAAGTAGAAAATTAAAATATTTAATGTTACTGCAAAGATGTTTTTTTAGATATAAGGAAAAAATACCCCTTTTTATCAAAGGAAAATCATCGAGAGTGGAGTTTATATATATTTCAGACATGCGAAAAAGGGAGTTATATTTTCAAAACCAATAATCCATTCACATTCCGTAAGAAAGTTAGAAATATTGGTTACAGCTAATTTTGCATAAATATTGACTTTACTTGACACAACAATTTATTGGATTTTAGACTATATTTTTTTCAGATCAAATTTTCATATACGAGTGGTTTCTCTGATAAATTTTCTAAATTATATTCGAATGAATTTTGCGTATATAAGTGATGAGAAATTAAATTAAAAAAGATAAACAACTCTTATAATATGTAATTTACATATTATGACTATTTTATAGAAATTATAACATTGACTATGAATGACTATTCGATGAAAATTTTTTAAAAATCATTAATATTATGCTAACTTCAAAAACTGGAACCTTTAAAAATATTACAGCATTTAACCTTTAGCTTACGGGGCCCGTTTTTCGAAATCGCTCTTTAGAACGGAAAAATTTATCTAGTCCATACCCCCATTTTACGAGCGATCAGCGTGGTGGGTCAGGGGAAAGAGTGGTTAATTGCTTTCTTACTGAACGTGGGAAACTGAAGAAGAATTTCGTCTTTCCCTAAATTCCCTACATCTGGAGATGGTTTAGTAAACAACTTGCAGATGTGACAGACATGAGCTTTGCGCATTTTGTTTGCTTATCCTCTAGAGACCTGAGCCTAAAATAATGCACTTTATTCACAATTTTTAACTTTATCTGGCATAAATAGCATTAAGTGAAATAAATATAAACAAAAAATTCAATATTTTTAATTATGTTAATCATGTGGTACCCAAATGGGTACCTTGGATTTCAATACAGACCAAAATCAGTTACTTCTCAGGGAATTATAGGAAACGGTTTCTGTTTTGCAAGTTCAAAAATAGATTACATTTAATGCATCTAACTCTGGATTTTCTTTTACAGCCTGAATTGCGGATTTTCTTCTGATTTTGCAATTTGGGCTGCACTGGGAAATGCCCCATTTTGTTATACCTCATATGATTGTCTGGTATGGGAATCACTTTTTGGGCATATTTTTCGCTGAACTGCCTTCTTCAAATAATTTTGAGTTTTCTTTAAGAAATAAACTTTCTGCAATTACAAGTTTGAATTGTATCAATTGTAGATACTCTTTTCTTAGCACCTGACTTTGTTTGCAATGGCGTGTATAGAGTATGCATTACACTTTGCCATGTCAAGGAAATGTGCAAAAATACGCATTGACCATATTTTGGTGCGTGTTGAAATGCGATAGTATGAAATAAATCTATCCATTTGATCTACTCCACCCATATAATATTATATGCTTTCACAGCAGCAGGTTGCTTGAAATCTACCCTCCTATTTGCTTCCTCGCTCCATCTCTTGCAAGTTCCTTCTGGGTTGATGCAAAATGCACTAGACAACATCAATACCGAGTTATTGTCCTTCCATTTGACTAAACAGGCTTTTCCACCTTCACGAGTTCGGAATTTAAAAGAGCCTCTTTCCATATCTCGATCTTGTGGAAAATTAGCTGCAGTACCATCAGTTCGTTGGCTCATTACGGTACCAGTCAAAAAAAAATCTGGCACTAAGGTAATCAAGAATTGGTACACCTGTGAAAAACCTGTCCGTAAAAGATGAAAAATTGATGTTTCTGGCACTGTACTAACTAAATGCTTTACTATAGCTCCTCCTTAACCATAAGATGTCTTTTCCTCTGTTGGCACTGTATCTGCGCCCGCATAGATAACAAAATCCAAAACTTACCCATCCTGTGTAGTGAGTACAAAATTTTTCAATCAGATAGGGTTGGGCTTTGATGGGACATATTGTCTCATTGCACAACGACCAGAAAATGGGATCATCTACTCATCAGTGGGAAAACATTTTTTTCCAAGGCAGATCTTTTTTTCTTTTTCCTTTCTGGTTTGGAGCAGCAGGTAGTACCTTAACAGGAGTAATTATTTCTTCTCCATTGTGCACAGTCTTCACTTTCAGGTTCGAAATTCTCAAGGAAATCAGGATCATCAGTATCTGATAATTCTCTAACACTTTTCGCAAGAAGAGCTTGAATTTTCTCTTCTGTCAGATAACGAACTAAAAAAATAAAATAACAATTTTTTTAGCATTCGAAACCCGAGGTCCCCGATTGGGTACCTTCTTTTTGAACATACTTAATAACACAAATAAATATAAATAATGTGTATTAATTCATGTTTATATAGTCACTATAGTCTAAACTTTAAATAAATATAGCACAAAATGTAAAAGAAAATTTTTAAAGAATAAAAATAAATAGTTTTCTTACCTCTAGTACGTCTAGAAGTGATTTTCAGATTTCCCGCCACTTAAACTGAAGAACTTGACTTCGGATCTGGAACTGGTAGCATCATCTATCAGGAATCGCTTAAAATAGACTTTACCTAGTTAGGTCCTGCCGGTTTCGAAGATGATAAAGGTAATTAATGTTTCTGGGAATGTTTTAAAAAAAGTACCCAATTGGGTACCGTGGGACTCAAGAGGTTAAGATAGCATATGTTCTAAAAAAGCTTTTATGGACAAGTGCATTTTAATGGTGGGAATTATTTCACATGAATTTTTAAGAAGGAAAAGAAATTTAAATTTTAAAATAATTATAGAAAATGGGAAAGAAAAATTTTAGATAAAAGAAAATTTCTCAAATATTAGAATTCAAATGTTTATTTTATGAGTTCTGCACGGGTTTTCACACTAAATGTTAATTATCTTAATATTTTTCTCATATATACTGAAAATATGAGGTTGTATTCTCACGTGCAATTCAAATGTTCTTAAGTTCCATTTCATGTCATTGCCAAGCCATCTAGACCTAGAAAATAGATTATATTTACTAATTTCCCCTTCTCCTTTATAAAACGCAATCTAGTAAATGTTAGGCGTGTAAAATTCAT
This sequence comes from Dolomedes plantarius, assembly GCA_907164885.2. Lineage (NCBI taxonomy): Eukaryota > Metazoa > Arthropoda > Arachnida > Araneae > Dolomedidae > Dolomedes > Dolomedes plantarius. The sequence continues at coordinate 72,403,665 of OU015493.1, read as the reverse complement.
ACACAAATGTAATAGTTGAAACTGAAATCGCTGTAATAAAGGAACACTAATTCATGATCTAATGTCTTACTCTCTTATGTACAAAACTGAAATGATTCTGTTAGCGTGATCTTCAAGATAGACATACCTTAGTACAGGGCAATACAGTCTTCTAAAAATTGGAGTAAAAATGTCCTCCAAAGAAAAAGTATTTATTGTGTACGAAGCTCTTTAAATCAGATAGAAGACTGCACACACACGATCACTAATAATATATACACGCTCGATTCTCTTTTTGCACGAATTTGAAATAACACGGTCCAAGTAAAAGAACCGATAATTTTTTTTTTTACATTTTTATTTCTTTTTTACTTTAACATGGTTTAAAAATATAAAAAGAATAAAAATATTGAATGCAATGTTATCAAAGAGAATTTCAGAAAATGTAGATGATTCCACGTTTGTTTATTGTAATGATGATGAAGGTGTGGTACCACTATCTGCAGGTACAATACTAAAATGCTTTCAACTAGCCAATAAACACGGAAATCACTATCTTTCAAATGATGACAATATCGTACAAGCTGTATCATTCCAACGAGATTTAAAAATCATTATGCCATGTTATGCAGATTCTTATAAATAACTAACAAAATCAAAATCACACTGTCTAATAACCGTATAACTAATTCATATTCAAATCCGGTTAAACAAATGAAACGCAAGATGTTCATTTTATTCCAGATATTCTTGTAGACATATCGCCACACAATTCTTCCCATTGACGAGAGGAATTTTTCACCACCTAAAAGCAACAGTAAACGGAACGTTTATCGTCCAATAGTGACACCGAATGACAGAATGTTGTACGTATGTCTGTGCAAATAAATAAAAAAAATAAAAAAATAAATTTATTTTTAACCACTTCCGACTGTCGCACTTTTTCAATTAAAAAAGTATAGGCTGTATAAACATAATTAAAATAAGATTTGAGGATTTGACCTTATATATTTATTCAATGAATCCAAATTTCATAAGAAAATAAACATTTTTTTTTTTTTACATTAAGTATATTTGAATGGAACATATCTCCAAATTTTACATGTTCACTGTATCTATTTTTCACACGGAATTTTTATTTACTTGTCTACTTATTTATTCATTTTTTGCATGGTAGTGTAGACAACTGAAAAGTTGAGATCACTAAACCATTGGTCTCAGTTGGTGCAGTAGAGGAGAAATTGAAGATATTCTTTAAAACTAAGTTAAGTATATATATATATATATATTCCGTGTGTCCCAAAAATGACCGACGATTTGAAAAATCAATTAAAGAAAAACGGAAGGCAATAGAAATGTATGGTTTGCTGCATTCTTCTTAGTTAACCAGGGAATTTATTCTTACCAATTTTCAAAATTAGTTGCAGAGTTCGTCAACAGATGGCACTGCGGACTGGGAAAATCTATAAAACAATGTTTTCAAAATAACCACCGTTTGCAGCAACAACGTGGCGCAGTCTGAGGTCAAAATTAGCAGATGTCCATGCAATAATTTCAGTTTGAATGTTCTCACAAACAGCAGATATATATTGTTCCAGTTCATCTACAGTTTACGGATTGTGACGATACACCTGGTCTTTGACTTACCCCTAAAGAAAAAAATCAAATGGCGTCAAATCTGGAGAATAGGGAGGCCAATCCATGCCACTTTGTGAATGCTTCTTGCTTTGAAAACATTGTTTTATAGTTTTTCCCAGTCAGCAGCGCCATCTGTTGACGAACTTTGTAACTAATTTTGAAAATTGGTGAGAATAAATTCCCTGGTAACCTAAGCGGAATGCAACCGTATATTTTTATCACCATCCGTTTATCTTTAATTGATTTTTCAAATCTCCGGCCATTTTTGGGACACCCGGTATGTATACATATCCATTTTATATACTACTAGCGGCCTGTCCCGACTTCGTCCGGGTTGAACAAAATATTATACGAATAAATTTCCAGTTGATAGCCAATAAATTGTATATCTTTTTTTACCTTAAATGTCCAATAAAAAGCGTAGTTCCAAATGTAGTTTTCTTCAATAAACCATTTAACGTTGCCAGTTTCAAAAATCCTTTTTGTATTTATCAATACCTCCTCTACTTGAATCTTAAAAATATTAAACCTTTTCCTTACGGGGTGGGATAGCATATATCCGAAGCACATACTCTCGAAAAATACGGTGTGATGTCGGCAGAGATATAGTCTCGAATTCCACTTCGTTGTGACTTTCCTAACGTCTTTGCCCCCAAAGAACAATTGGGTGACATTCTGGGAACGGGGGGTCAATCTTGCCGAAAAGGACTGAATAATAATCTTTTGTCGTTCTAGCTAGAGGCTATTTCTTTTCAGGCGAGAGACATCAGTAGGGCGGTTCACCCGCGGTTCATCCATTTTCAGCCTTTTGAGAGATGAAAGAGGCACGGAGTGCCGATAAACTACTATTGAAATTCTTCTTCAATAGTAAGAAAGCAATTAACCACTCTTTCCCCTGACCCCCCACGCTAAATGTCCCCCATATAAAATGGGGATAGGAAGTAGATAGCATTTTCCCGTTGTAAAGAGCGATTTCGAAAAACGGACCCCGTAAGCTAAAGGGTGTTACTATGGTTACTTGACTGCGGTTGACAAAGGAAAAGATGTAAGGTATATTTTAATGTACAAAAGTTGTACATTACCCTCCACATACAAAATCTGCTCTCTCTCTTTGTATATTATTATAGAAGTATAGATACACATTGGTATCCCAAAATTAGAATAAGAGATGAAATAAAAATAAAAAAATAAAAAATGATTTTAAGTAAAGAATTTTTTTTAATTATTTTAAGCACCTAAAATAATATTCAAATTAATATTACGTTATTTATTAATTAAAGTTAATTTTTTAAAAGAAAGAGGTGTGCTTGAGACCGTAGCTTTATTGAAAAATAAAAAAGGATTTTAAGTAAAGAATGTATTTTTAATTATTTTAAGCACCTAAAATAGTATTCAAAGTAATATTACGTTAGTTATTAATTAAAGTGAATTTTTTAAAAGAGAGAGGTTAAGAGATGAAATAAAAATACAAAAATAAAAAAAGGATTTTAAGTAAAGAATGTTTTTTTTAAATAATATTAAATTTTTTTTCAAATAATATTCCTAAAATAATATTCAAATTAATATTACGTTAGTAAATAATTAAAGTTAAATTTTTAAAAGAAAAATGGCGTGCCGGAGAACGGCTAGGTTCTAACCACTATCGTAAAAACAGAAGCCCACCGCGATAGCACCACGCTAAGGATCGTTGAAGACTTCGGCACAAAAAGTGGTAGAGGACAGTAGCGGTAAGAATGGAGATTGTTAGGATTAAGCCCCTAACTTTATTTCTACTGATCAGATATACATAATATATAGCCTATGTCCATCTGGAATAATGTACCTTTCAAACAGTGAAAGAATTTTTCAAATAGGTGCAGTGGTTCTGGAGATTACCCTCCACGTACAAAATCGCTCTCTCTTTATATGTAAGTATAGATAGATAGATTGTAGAAGTATAGATACACATTGGTATTTCAAAATTAGAGTAAGAGATGAAATAAAAATACAAAAATAAAAAAAGGATTTTAAGTAAAGAATGTTTTTTTAATTATTTTAAGCACCTAAAATAATATTCAAATTAATATTACGTTACTTAATAATTGTGTGCCCTCCGCCATCTTGGATTTTTTTGCGCCAACTTGGCGATTTTACCGTGTTTTGAGGAGTGGAAAAATTCTCGCCAATGTGTTTTAAGCGGTGTTTTCAAAACGCTGGACTTTGAATTTTTTAGCTTTTTTAATAAAAACCACCTGTTTAAATTATGAAACTTAGAAAAAATTTTGAAAAATCATTTAAACGTTGGACTTAGATTTATTTTTGGGTTTTTGATAAAAACCAGTTTTTTAAATTATGAAACTTGGAAATTTTTTTGAAAAAATAATTCTCAAATATTGGAAATTTTGGGTTTTTCTTTTAGTTTTTTTAATAAAAACAACCTTTTTAAATTATGAAACTTAGAAATATTTTTGAAAAATCATTTAATCGTTGGACTGAGATTTTCTTTTTGTCATTTTTAATTAAAAACTACCTTTTCAAATTATGATCCATATGAAAAATTTGGTCAAATGAATTTTACTTACAGATAAAATTTCAATGCCATGTATTCAGTTTGCCCTAACTCTTTGACTAATAGCAATGAATCACCAAAATATTATGCCAATATATTGTTAATTAGAAAAAAAATACAGCATTTTCGTACCACCTAAATAACTTGCAATTTAAAAATTATCTCAAATTCAGCTTTGAAAAATGTAAAATAATTATGAACCCATAAATTTATGGTGAGTAACCAGATACTCTTTTTTTTTCTTTTTTTTTTCGGGTTAGGGCATTGTGGTAATGAAATTTTACTTCAGATTTGACCTTAACCAAATATTTGGTGCATACAATAAAATCGGGACAATGATTATTTGACCATTTATCCTGCTGTGTTGGAAATAAGAAAAAAAACCCTTTTTCTAAACCAGTAACTTAACCTTAACTAACTTCTTAACTTAGGTTCCTGGGGAGAGAGAAGTTGAACTTCAGTTATTTAAATTTATTTGTAATCCACAACAACTTGTAATTATAAAATATTTTAAAATATATTGTATTTAAAATGTATACTGTATTTTACATTTTACGAAAAAATGATGGCAGATAATTTTTACTTCAAATAAATGAAATGGTGTATCATTATAGTATACTAATTGACAATCGATAAACAAAATTAAAAGCAACTTAAATTTAAAAAGTTAACGAAAAACTGATAATGGATTCAAAAATTTTCAACAAAAAGACTCTTAGTTTTAAAAATAATTTACTCTTTTGAGTATAGTCAATTTGACTCAGATTTCCAGTTCAAGGCCGAGATCTGACTTAAAATTATTATACTGTAATTAAAAGATCACATCAGAAATAACTGTTTGATCTTAAAATTAGAGAATTTGACATTGGGTTATTTTTACCAGAACGCAATAATTATCGCCATGCGAAATGCGCCAAACCCTGGCGGAAAAATCCAAGATGGCGGCCGTGCACACAAATCTAGAGTATCCCCCTCTAACTTTATTTCTACTGATCAGATATACATAATATATAGCCTATGTCCATCTGGAATAATGTATCTGTCAAATTGTGAAAGAATTTTTCAAATAGGTGCAGTGGTTCCGGAGATTACCCTCCACGTACAAAATCCGCTCTCTCTTTATATATTAGTATAGATATATATATATATATATATATATATATATATATATATATATATATATATATTCATTCTGAACATATTCATATGTAAATTATATCTTACCAATACACATATTCAGTACCTTGAAAGAGAAAGAGTGAATATGAACCCAACAAACACAGGACTGACGGCAGCTTTACGGGCCAGTGCTGGAGGTGCCGTTAGAGCGACAAGTACGGGATAATTTTTCCGGCCCACTGGAGGATTGTTTACGAAACTCCGAGGGGTAAATGTTTTGCGTTTCCCCGTCCGAACGCGTGAGTGGGCCTGTGGCGGGTTTTCAGAATCGTGGCGACATCGATAAAACTTCATCGCACCGGAATCGGTCGTTCGATTCGTAACCATAAGTAACAGAAATCTGCGTCAGAATTATGGATTTGAAAGGGAAGGCGAAGATTAAATTAAAGAGACTTTTAATAAAAATTTATTTCATTTTTGTGAAAATTCTTTTACACGGAAAATTCACATAATTTTCCTTGTATTTAAAGATTGTATTATGTCAGAAGTATACGGCTTACATAATATAATCTTTCGGTTATATTATCTATATATATAAAGGCAGAAGTCCTGACTTATTCACGTATCAACGCCCAGCAAAAACTATTGGAGATACAGATATCAAATTTTCGGAGATTATTACTTTTGTGCTGAAGGCGTCATTTAAGAAGCGATTTTTCAAAATTCGGCCCCCAAGGGGAGGGAGGGGGGCAAAACGTGTTTTTAACATATTCCTTCATATCTCATAGAAGAAAATTGATATCCATAAGATTCTTGCTTTAAAATGTAAGGAACATGAATACCTAAACATTATTTTTAGGATATTTTAAAATTCGGCCCCCAAGGGGGGGGAGGGGGGCTAAACGTGTTTTTGCGTGTTTTATCACATATTCCTTCATATCTCTTAGAGGAAAATAGATAGCCCTAAGATTCTTGCTTTAAAATGTAAGGAACTTGATTACCTAAAATCGATTTCAGGATTTTCAAAATTCGGCCCCAAGGGTGGGGGGGAGTGGCTAAACTTTTTTTCACATATACCTTCATATCTCAAAGTAGGAAACGTATATCCATAAGATTCTTGCTTTAAAATAAAAGGAAGACGAATACATGCCGAACGACAGCATTGGGGGGGGGGATTATAATATGGTGATGGGTTGCTGAGAAGTGGGGAGAGGTATCGATTGGCATAAAATTACAAGTGTACATAATATACAAGTAAGCCTTATTAAGGGTACACCCGTGCAACGCCATTATAAAGCTAGTGTCATATATGCGTGATATATATCATGTTAGATTATATTATGTCAGAAATATAGAAGGTCGTTCACACTTTATGGAATCGATATCGTAATTTATTTTCGTCATCCTTAGGGAAACGGCATCCAAGAATACTGAACGGATTTTGGAAAACGGTCGAAGAGGAATGGGTAAAATTGACATGACAGTACTAAGAAAAAGTTTACTTTCGTGGAAAATTCGAGCTAGAGTCTATTGTCAAGAACCATGGCTATCAGATAGAAGCAAATCGCAGCAAAAAAATAAGAATTTATACTTCAAACTTAACTATTAAAATCGTTTTCACAAAGTGCGAACGACTTTCTGTATAGGGCTGCATTTATTACCTGAATATTTGAGCTCAACTTATTTTCTGATTTAAGATATGTATGTTTGTATTCCATATTATCTTAGAAATTGATGTTTGAGGGAATTTATGAAACGTGTATCCTTCTGATTTCCAATTCTTTAAGCTTCAAGACATAAGACTTCCTATTACAAACGCGCACACAATGCTTTTCAAACAGGGGAACGCAGTGGTATTATTACACAAGTATGTGCGTTTGTGTATGTTGTTGTTGTTGTTTGTGTATGTGTGTTTGTGTGGGGGGTGGGGGGGGGTCTGCGTTCCAAGCTCCGGTGAAGCTGAAAAAACACACAATTCCCTTGTACATTTTTCATCAACTCCTATAGAAATGAAATAAACATCTACTTACAAATGAATAATTTTTTCGCCTCTGTTTATGCACAAGAGAGGAAAAAATAGTACCTGCCTAAATTTGATTTTCATTTTGATTAAGACGGAATTTTCAGTAGACTCTCTTGGATGCCAAAGCGGGTATCTATCGGGGCTTCATTTCAAATCCTGGTTCTCTTCGATTTACCTGGCAACCCTGCCCGAAGATGGTTATCGCCAAGATAAATTTCGTTAGGCGCTTCATTTCCTTTTTCGGTAGACCACTGGGTTACACTTATTTGGACTACAGTTATTTTTCGGTGATGGTGTTGATAATTATTTCATGATCTAAGTATTTCGTGGCGCTGGACATTTTTAAGACATTCTTCTTAAAAAGTAATTAGTTTATAAATAAAACAATATGTTCTTTTATTTTCTTATTAATGCGAACAATATTATTGTAAATTAATGTTAACTATTATTTTTATTTCATATTAGAGGACGCGCTGGAAACATGACATTGCATATTTTCGGCAAGCTTTTCATACTGTGGTTCCTATGTACTTATAGCTATTCGTAAACATACTACCAAATGGTCATCTGTTAAACGGGAGCGATGTTTTGTTTTGATTGCATTCATGGTAGAAAATGTTTCGCAGAGGTAAGTAGAGCCGAGAAAGGTTGTTAAATATGCTGCACAGCACCATAAACATGAATATTTTTCTCCACAAAGTAAATTCCAATAACTATTTTGAGACGAAGCTCTTGATTTCAAAAATATATCGCATTTTAGGTTAAGGATTTCATTCTCAACTAGCATTTGATCCACATCCAAAAATTCTTTTAATTTTATTGATATTTCTTCTATTTTTTATTTCATCATTGAATGGGAATGACATGAATAATATTATATCCTCTGTTTTATAAATATCTTTAAATCTTCTAGAAACTCATTTCGTAACAGAGATATCTTATCAGCATATTGATCGCATTCATTTGAGCATATATTAAAAATTTGCTGCCATATTTTCAAATTGTTTTAAATCTCCTCTCCTCAATTGTGCTTCTAGGAATGTAAGTTTCCCCTTGAATGCATTAACATCGCTAACCATTTCAGTTAATGTTTTGTTCTTTCCTTGAAGTTGCAAATTTAATTCATTTAGCTTTCCTGTAATGTACTTATCTTCCAATTGAGGATATGATGTATTAACAGTTGCCATAATTATTTTATGTCAGGAAAAAGACCCAAGAATCTTTTTAAAACTTAGCACGGCTTAGCCAGCGTACGGCAGTGTGTAAAAGTAGTTCCCCGAAATCAGATTCACGTTCCTCTAGCAATGCTCTGAATCTGCGTCTTTGCAAACTTCTTCCACGAATAGAATTAACTATTTTAAATGCGAAATTCATCACATCTGAATTCAATATTTTTGAGCACAATGCCTGCTGTTGGATAATGCAATGGTAGTTTGTTAGACTTGGAATATCATCATCACTTTTACAAAGAGTAATAAATCCATTTTGATTCCCAACCAATTACATATCAGGCAGGCGGGCGACTGGGAATAGTTACACGGTCTACCAGTCGACCGCGGTCGCCGCTTTGGCCACCCCTGCTCTATACAGTCAAAATATTGTTATTAAAATATTGATTTACATTGAATTATATTCGTCATTTTTAACAGTATTTATTCGCATACTTTATACCTAGTGATGTATAGAACGTAAAAAGTAAATAATAGAAATAAACAAAATTAAAATTCAAGCATAGACTGCTAAATTACTATAACATAAAATATATCCTGCAAAGAAAACATTTTCAATAAAGGATAGCGCAGAAGCTTCATATCCCCATAATGAAAAAAACAAATAAATAATCCAACAGATATAGATAAAAAATTATACTAAAATAGACAAAAAACAAACAGAAATCAAGCACTCTGGGCATCCACGCACCAACGGCAAGATTCTGTATAAGTGCCGGAACTGAACCATAAACAACAGAGGTAACCGACAGGTCTCGTCATCAGGGAGCCTAACCATGTCAATTACCTCAAGGGGGACTTCAAGGGGGATATTGTTGACTGCAAATAAATTTCACATAGCTGACCAACGTAGATGTAAAGTTCTAACACCCATTGATATGAACGGTATTCATGTTTTCCGAAAACGCTTCATAAAAAAAAAATTAAAAAAAAAAAAAAAAAAATGTCATCATAGATTAAATTAGAAAGTGTGTGTTTGTACGTATGTAAATGTTGAGAGTATTTTAGTAGCTTTTAATGTGCTAGTAAATAGATAGTTTACTAATTTTTTTCTTCATACAAGGATTCTGCGTATATCTTGTTTGCGATGCAAGTCTTCACCTTTACAGCTGCACTTGTTTAATGAAAATAAAAATGCTTTTTACGTTTATGCTTTTAATTTCATGTTTCAGTTTGAATAACAATTTTGCAGTCATATAATATTTTCTTAATTATTTAAAGTTAGAAGAAAAACAATATTTTCCTCATTGTTGATTATTTTTCATAAACAGATAAAAACATTCAGATTCAGATAAATATTTTATTTTTTTCAAAAAAATTACTAATAGCTTCGCAGAGGTAAAATTTAAACACAATCTGTTCCATTCACCCATGAGAAATGCCCACAAGAAATGCACTTTCTTTCACGTGCCAAACATCGGCATCTATTTAGTCTCTGATAATGCTTAATCACTGTCACCGAGTACAATGAGGTAGGATACTTAGTAGGGATACTTAATTTTCGTATTTACGAAATGCATGCGAATAAATTCGAAAATATTTTTTTACTACTTTTAGGCGAAAATTCGGGAATAAAAGGCTTTTAAGCGATATTAATTAATAATAGTAATAATTTATTGAGATAATTATTCAACTAAGACCATTCATGGTCTTTAACGGAGAGATTTCCCTGTTCGTCGGATTTCATCCGAATTTCACCCGAGCAGTTTGCTCGTATACCGGAATCGAACTTAAAAATCTAACAGTAAAATCAAACGATCAGCTTGCTTTCTCGACAGCCTGTTTTTTTTTGTCATGAGTTTATTATCCACTCAGGGTCAGATTCTTTGTCAGGGTCAATTCTGGGGACTTAAACCTTCTGAGAAGTCGTTTTCTTTCTCTCCCGCCCAACCCCTTGTGTGGACACTCTTTGTTTACAGGTGGCAAGTAAAGGCCCCTTTTTTCTCAGAATTGGGGCGAATAATTTCTTCCCTCGCATCTAAAACATATGGGGAATGCTTTCTCTCGCCAACACCCCCTCAAGTGAGAAGGGGGCGTTGCCCTCACTCGGCAGTCCGTCAGGGTAAAGGTTGAAAAATTAGGTCTTATGGGTCGTCCAGATTTTTATTCATGGATTTAATTTAAATCATATTTTTTTAAGAAAAAGAAAAAAAATCTGTAATATCATAATAGTGAGCCATCCATTTTTGAGTAAAAAATTAATTAATTTCTTTAAGAACTGGACTTGTAAGATATTATTTAAGATTTTTGGCCTTAAAATTAATGAATGTAACTATTTAAATTTCCAAAAGTTAATAGTTTTTGGTGCAAGCCAAGAATAGTGATTCTCTTCAAATTTATCTTTACTTATTAGATCAATATATGCAGTTAGGTAACATACAATAATTATAATACATACTTTCGTAGTCGCTGATACGCTGAAAAAAAATAAATGATCGAGGCACTGAGTTTAATTACTGTGCATGAGTCATTAAAAAAGTTTTTCTCTAGGTCAAGCCTAAGCAAGTTAAATCGGTGAATGATTTTATTAGAAGTATTCTTCTTACCCACCCCCACTCCTTTAAAACAATGGGAAACTTTTTGTCAATACGTAAGACTTAAAAACTCATTCTCCATTTTTAAGTCGAAAAACAGATGCCAGTTAAATAAAATGACTATCTCAATTATACATCTAAACTCCTAATATCAATACAACAACATTTTGATAAAAAATAAACATGTAAAGAACGCAGTTTTTTTTAATGATTTTTTATCTTGAAACGGTCGCAAATGTGCTTAATATATATTAAGAACAATGATGCTATTTACACTTGCAGATAATTTAGAAAATTTTGACAGATATAGATGTCCCCATGTTCGATAGTCATTCGTTCCATTTTCATGTACCTAAATATTTCCCATCTTCCTATTTCTTTCAGGCATTCTGTAGTCCCCCCTACACATGTATACATTCCAGAATGAGAAAATTTAATTCTAAGTTTCTTAAAAATTATTAGGCCAGTGGCATCCATTAAATCGTTTCAAGGGGTTCAGAGAGCCATCTATTAAAAGCTTTCAACGAGAAGTTACAAGAAATTTCAAAGCCTCAGGGAAAAAAAAAATCTTTATAATTTTTTACTAACCTAATCTTTATCTAATATGTATTTTTAACGCTTTAAGCTGATCGTCTACATAAAAGGATTTTTTTCCCGCATGAAAAGTAGTATTTCACATTACTGAAATTCTGAAACATGGCTAATTTAGTCTAAAAAATTGATTTAACTTTTCATGTATTTTAAGCCGTAGCTGAAAATTCTTTGATGGAAGCTGAAAAATCAGAATCTAAGTATTTGTTTTAAAGCATAAACATTTTGATCACAAGAAAGCTGAAAGTTAAAAAAAAATATTTCCAGAAAATAAAAATAAAAATTAATAAAAGAAAAGTGTCTATGGACTCAAAAAGACTTTTATTCCAGAAGAGTTTTTTTCAGTCCCAGCCCCCCAAAATACTGTTTTAAATTTTTCGATGTCCGTGTAAATTACTACACATATAAATATAAGTTCAGCGATCTATTGACAAAATACGTTTGGCGAGCGTGCGATCATGACGTACACAGATTGGTGATTTTCCGTCATCTAAGTCTTTGGCGAAACTTTGGCGAAACTTTGGCGCACGCTATTTATACCAATTATATTTCGACACAGTTGCTATCTTATTTTTCTACTTCGAGGTTGGACATTTGCGGCCATGGCGGGACTTAGAAGCGAACACCTCCGTAGAATGAAATTCGTGGAGGGGGAGAAATCTTTTTCTGTTTGTCATTGCTCTTTCCCCACTTCTACTCACAGAATGTATGGGCGTCTCTTTGAGACAGCTGTCGGTTGAGGAGGATTTTGTCTGTGATTCTCTTTTACGGCGGGATCTCTTGGACTCGGTGTATGCTTTCCTACACCAGGGAGTTATAATTTTTCCTACACCAGGGAGTTCCTACACCAGGGATTAGAAACACCACATCTGCTATCTCTCCGCTGCTCGACTGTGTGGGATTTTTTTTTATTTTCAACATTTTTTTAAATATACCATCATTGGACAATGACCGAAAGGTATGTTTAATTTTCAGTCTTATCATATTCAGCAATATGATAAGACTGTAGGATGACAGAATATTATTATTTTTTATTTCCAAAGAATAAACTTTTCAAGACCTATTTGAAGATGTCTCAAAAAAGATATTTCATGAACAGCTAAGATTTAACAACGAATCACTCTTTGATATGCAAAACAATGAAACATTTTTTTCACTTGTCAACTACTAAAAAAAAAGACTGAATAAAATTCATAAAACATTGAACTACATTCAATTTTAATTTTTAATCATTTTCAAATAAATTATATAAATTAAGATTATATAATCGGGTAATTCCTGATTTTCAGGAATTATTCTGAATAAAAATTTTAGGTAATAGCAGAGATTAATATTTACTATTACCTGAAAATACACGAGAAAAGGGGAACAGTTAAAAATATCAATACTAGTTATACATGGAGAGCCAGAAAAAAAATAAAGTGAAAGGGTAGATATCAGATCATATTATATATAAAGGTTAAAAACAATCTCATTAATAAAAATAAAAAGCATGTGAAAGAAAGGGTTCTACGAAAAACTTTGAAAATCTGCCAGTATTCCGATTCCGGCTCATTACTGGCGAGTTGCCCTGATTCACGGCGCTTTGCTGGCTGCGAGATGGGTACTTGACGGCCTGTCGGCACCAATTATTTCTCCCGTAACCGGCCCGTCAACCTCCGGTTACGCGACGGCTTTCTATCCACATTGATGGCTTCGTCGCGGCTGTCTGACGGTTCGTAGTCGGATGAACGATGGCTCTATTCCTACCGGAAGCGGCCCAGAACTCGACGGGGTAGTCGCGGGCGAGAGGACACGACCGTGACGGAAACGATACTGACCTAATGCGCCGGCCCGGCAATGGAGAAATCGGCTAGCCGGAACCTTCCGACCCCGGCCCGATGCATCTGTGTTTGTTGGGAACTTCATAGCGTTGGGGAATAGCGTTTAAAGTTCGGCATAGAACGGTCACTAAGCATAGAAAGGTCGAATATGGACTTGATACCTCAGATGAAGAACAGGCTGGTGTGCGGTGTAGTGCAGTAAAATATACAAAAGTGTCCTATATTTGCCCTTGTTCCACCAACAGCACAGCATTAAGTTTTCAACTATTTTTATACAGTTCGTAAATTAAATGCTATTTACAATAAACTAAGTCCACATGAAGTCTTAAAAGCAGTATTACGGTGTTCTTAACATATCAATAATTGGATTTCTGTTTTAAAAAAAGTCATTTTTTTCGCCTTTTCTCCTCCGAGCTCCTAATATGAAACATAAATTCATTTAATATATCAAGTTATATATTAAATAAATTTTTAGCTGTAAAAATATTTCACATGTAATAAATCCAAATTTTAATCATGCTATGCTTAAGCTTATGACTAGTAACATTAGTAAGCTCAAAAGAATCACCTGATCATTATGGGGAAAAAGACTGTTTTGGAAGTTCACTGTTTCCGTAAAATAAACTTAATGAAATTTTACATTTTGTAATATGTGCAAAAAAAAAAATCATTCCCATGCTCCAAAGTTCTATCAGCATTCGCTTAAAGTAATATAGTAAGTTAAGTTTTTCATGCCAGTTTCGCAGCGACATATGTTTATTAAATCTGATTGGAACAAATATGAAAACTTATTTCCATGTGGATATGATATTTCCAATTCAAAATCACTTTTTATAATGTTCCCTTTTTGAAAGTCAGATAACTTTAGTGAGCACACCTTGAAATAACGGTGCAAAAAAAAATTGCACTAAGAATAAATTGGGTCTCCAGATGGTGATCGAAAGAGCAAAACATATTTCCTGACATCATTATTATCAGGACCTTTCAGTGGATTCCTTTCTCATTTTCTGTAACGATTTTACTTCTAAGTTTGAATTTTCTTTGACAACTTATAAAGGTGATTTCAAATCTGAATTTAGAAATTGAATTTTCTTTCATATAAATACATGATTTATGCTCAAGTTTCCAAAAAATAAAGTAAAAAAAAAATAAATAGAGATATATGTATATTTGATAAAGTACTTTGCAAAGGAAATAAATTTAGTCGTGTTTTGTTTTATTTATTGTTGTGAAGGAAAAATCTAATACATTTAAACTGTTTGATTTGAGAAATATCAAGATGGGGAAAGTCTGTTTTATAAAATTTTTAAATATTTACATGTTGTTGTTTCCCCTAAATGTTTGAATTTCTGTGAACTTCAAAATTTATTGTTTGTTATTTGGAATTTAGAATGGATTTCTTTTTCAGCCTTGAATCACTATAGAGATTTTTTATTAGCGTTTGTTGAGTGAAATTTATTCAAAGGAGTACATTTACAAGCATAAATAAAGGGAAACTTATTTTTTTATGTAAATATTTTTTGGTCTGGACTTTTACGATAATTTGATATTATGCGGATTTTATTAATTTGTGGAAATTTATAATTTCATCCTAGAGTGTTATATCATACTTTTTGATCATATTCCCCAGGAATAGGAAAAATATTTAAACGTTAAAACCGACCAAATAACATTTTCTTGTCCTGAAGGTAAGGTCAAACTTATAAAAATTGTAAAAAAAGACAGGTTTTTTTTATATTTTCTGGTTTCAGTACTTTTTTTAATTAAGACAAAATACTTTTAAGATAAAAAATTTCCAATTTGTAAAGTTTTATTTATCGATAAAACTTTGAATATATATATATATATATATATATATATATATATATATATATATATATATATTCCTCTTAATTGCCATTCTTACAAAGGGGGTATGAAATTTCTGTTCTACAGCGGGAATCAGAAAAATGTGCCCCGTAAGCTAAAGGTTAAGTGAGATAATATAGCATCTATAAGGGCATTTTATACTTTTTACAAACTATGACACTTTGGAGAAAGGAAGATGTTATTCGCAGTCTTCTGTGTGTTAATGTTGTGTGTTTCACCTCTATTTTTAGAATTAGTGCAGTCACAACATTCTTTCACTTAGTTAAAAAAATCAAAAGGAATACATGTCCAAGAGACAAGACCAACCAAATTTGTCAAAACGCTCTCTTCAAACGTTTCTCGTTTTAGAATACATCAACTGTTCAAGTATAACATAGAAGACTTTGATTGTAATGAAACGAAAGAAAGCATAAAGGAGAGGAATTTTCCTGATATTATAGAAGAAATAAAACATTTAGTATATTTTATATTGAATAATAAATATGTTATAAAAATAAAAATTATATTTTTTCGATTTATCAGCTGCCTCTCCATGACTCAAAGCTTGGAAGAAAGTACAGGGTGGGGCAGAATTGACTTCCACATTTCAAATATAAGTATAACATAGAAGACTTTGATTGTAATGAAACGAACGAAAGTATAAAGGAGAGGAATTATCCTGGGATTATAGAAGAAATAAAACATTTAGTATATTTTATATTGAATAATAAATATGTTATAAAAATAATAATTATATTTTTTCGATTTATCAGCTGCCTCTCCATGACTCAAAGCTTGGAAGAAAGTACAGGGTGGGGCAGAATTGACTTCCACATTTCAAATATAAGTATGACATAGAAGACTTTGATTGTAATGAAACGAAAGAAAGTATAAAGGAGAGGAATTTTCCTGGGATTATAGAAGAAATAAAACATTTAGTATATTTTATATTGAATAATAAATATGTTATAAAATAATAATTATATTTTTTCGATTTATCAGCTGCCTCTCCATGACTCAAAGCTTGGAAGAAAGTACATTGTGGGGCAGAATTGACTTCCACATTTCAAATATAAGTATAACATAGAAGACTTTGATTCTGATGTTCTAATATTCCGGAGACAACCACTTGGTTTCCTTGGTAATACAAACCCACTTGTTCTAAACGTTTGAAACCCCCCGTAGAACTCTTTTTTTTCGATTAGGAACAGAGTAAGTTGTACAGAAACAAAGAGGGTCCTGAATGCCCTCTTTGTCGTGGTTACAGAATCGTTGTCTTTAAAGAACGCCTAGATAATGATACAGCGATGTTCACCGGATCAACTCATGGTGTCTACTGAAAACTAGTAAAACCGCCGGGATTATTGCTCTCGCGCCGCTCTAATCCCACAACTCCCTTATCAGTGACCTTCAGAAATGTGGGAGTCCATTCTGCCTCAAAGTATACCTCCAGCAATGTGCATAGAAGGTTCCTGTTCATTCTTAAATAAATAGGTAAAGTTAAAAAAATGAAGTTTATCACTTAACATTTAAAATTTGGAGTCTTCAAACTATCTTTTTATTTCTTAATCATTTATCCCTATTTTGCTACATAAAAAATAATAAATAAGTTTGGCGACAACTTTATTTCACAAATGTTAAAGCTAAGTTATATTAGATTTCTGAATTTAATTCAAATTATTAAATTCATATTATGTATAAGTTTTACTGCCTTTTGAGCATAAAAAATATTAGACTACTTGTGACATGTGTTTGAAGGGGGAAAGGATTAAGTTATGTATTTTTTTTTCAGGTGATTCGGATGTAAACAGTGACTTGCACTTTCATAAAAAAAGAAGAAAAAAAAAGATTTTCTTTGAATTGAAATGCTTAAACCAACATAAATAAAAGTTTCCCCTCAAATGACGTGACGCCAGAAAGAAACACGTTTTGGAATGCATCTAATCTTTAAGACAAATAGGGAAATGCGGCTAGATGAACTTCTCCAGGGAAAAAAAAAATAAATGAGTAAATTTAAGACAGAACACCCCTAAAGGAAACTAAGATACCGTTTCTAAACCAGAAAGAGACGTATGATAAAAAAGGGAAAATTTCCATCAGTTTATAGGGAAAGAGGAAAAGAAAAGAACCAGCGGACAAATAAAGTCCGTACTACCAAATAATTTATTGAGGGAAATAAGACGAATGAATATCCTAGATGACACAAATAAGTAGATTAGGTACTGGAATTATTTCTAAAACAATCGCAAAAAAATACTTGCAATAATATTGTGAATAATACCGAGATTGTCTTTTCTTAAAAGATACTATTTACATAATGTAAAGCAATCAAATCACATGGAAAATGATTGTAAGGAGAATATAGCAAGTTAAAGCTAATATTGATGAAAATATGAGATTCCACTTATAGTTGACACAAATAACAATTATACGTCACCTCTTGTTTATATTTTTAAGGAATATTCATTAACCAATTGTTGAGTTCATAATAAAACTTGATTAGAAAATGTTTTATTTATTTAGAATGCCTGAAATATTATATCTATTTACTTTAACGTATGATTTAGCTCGAAATTAAAAATGCTGCATGAAAAATATTAATGCAAGAGTAACTCATAATAAATATTCTTGACATCTCTTGATTATATAGAACAAATAGCAGATTAGGTAAGACTTTACCGATACTAACAAACACTAGCGTACCTATGTATTAAAATTTAATTATTGTGGTCTCAGATATTGGTACTGCTAGACTATTACATAGCTAATCTCTCTCAACATTCAAACCACGCACAGGATATTAAAATGGAAATTTCGAAAATAAAGGAAGTAAACATGTATTGGGTATTCATCCAAACATACTTGTAAGGAATTTAGAATTATTTTTTAAAGTTTAAAAGCAATAATCATTGCTTGCTTTTGCATTTGTAAAATATGTACATACAATAAAAATTTATTTTCAATCATAGTAGAATTTATAATTATGCAATCGATGTAAAGGAGGAAGATATTGTTTAGATAAATTTAAAAGAGTTTTTTATAGAACAATGGCAACAGAAAATAATAATTTTTTAGAAAACTAGGTCAAATTTTGATTTTAAAAATTTTTGAGAAATTTATCTCTCATTTGTACAGATTCACTATTTTTATAGACAAATGTGAAAATAACTACTTTTGAAGAATTTTCCTTCTTGACTTTATTTACTAAAGTAAACATACGAACTTCAAATGTGATATTTTCAATACTACAAAAAACTTATCTGTATTGTAAGAATTTCCAATTCAGATTCTTAAATATTCTCTCTTGAACAGAGAAATATCTTTTCGGTTAAAACTAATCGGTTTCTAGGAAATGTAGTTTGATTTGTGTATATTTTTTATGTGCTTCTTCATCAGTTTTTCTCGTGTTACATTCCAAAGCTATTTTTAAGCGTTTAGAATGTACCTCGTCAAAAATTTAAAGTTACATTTCTGATCTTTTACTACTGTAGAATTTGCTCAATAATTATTTCTAGACGTTGTTAAAGAAGTTTTAAGAACATTGTTCAGACCCAGAGCGTATAAATTGCTATTTATAAGAAAAAATAAGTAATTGTTAATTAATACCTTACTTTCGCTTCTTATCTCTGAAAATCTTTATTACAAAATTAAAGTTATTAATCTGAACGTAAAAATTCAGAAATATTAATGTACAGTAATATTAAAACACTTACTTCTGTCACTGTTCCCTTTATGTAAATTATTTAAATAGTTTTATTTTTTACTAGATGTTTACCCTGCGTTCCCCAGGTATTTGGGACATATCGATTTATGTCGGTCATTTTGGGCATTTTATTTTTCACCCCTTCTCATCCTCAAGTCGACGGGACTGAACATCGACTTAAATGACATCGGAAGTGTCACCTTTCATCTCAGCGACCCTGAAAACTGGTTTCGACACTAACCTCGTTTTTTAAATATCACCCCCTTCCCACTCCGATGAATGCACTAAACTTCGGTTTAAATGTCAACGGGACTGTCACCAAATCAGCTCAGCAACCCCGAAAACTATCGATTCGATACAAATCTCGTTTTTTTTTTTTAATATCACCCTCTTTCCACCCAGAGGAATGCAGTAACCCTTGAAGGGGTAACAACCTCCATCGTTTGCACGGTGCAGATTTTTCTCCCGATTTTTTTTAACCTATAGAATTGCAAGGTATACATAAGATTCGATTCACAAGAATCGAACTTTTGAGTGAATGAATTAAAGAAGCTGCTTGAGATATGCTAATTTCAGCATACGCGCTTGGTATAAATACCAAGTAGCTTGATTTAGTTAAAAGGTTGTTAAAGTTGATAGATAAGCGTAAGAGATCTACGACGTAAGCAGCTCCAGGTGTTAACCGGTGCTTGTGCTTAGGGGGCCCAAAGTTTACGTGGCAGAACTGCTGGTTTGACTCTCTGCTGGTTTGACTCTCTGCTGGTTTGTGAGTATCGCAAAGTGTATTTTTATTGAATGCTAATATATATTCCGTACAAGTAGTACGTATGCTTATTGCTGTAAAAGCAAATTCTATATGTGCAACGAATTCAATAAACATTGTTTCATGTATAAACTGTGTTTGTATCAAATTCATTTAGAGTGCCACTTCAAATTATATACACCCAAGTCTGGGTAGAAGTGAGCTATACTCTATAGAATCTTAAACATTTTTCCAATTAAAGGTTGCAAAATGTTTTTACTTCTTTAAACTGATAACATATGGCAGTACTGACTATTTTTCTGCTCATTTAAATGGAATACATTGAATGCAAGTGAAAAAAGACTATATTTAGGCGTTTGCTATGCGCAAACGGCGCCCTTCAAATGGTTAAGCTTGGGCTTAAATATCATAGGAACTGTGACCAATCAGCTCAGCGACCCTGATAACTATGGTATCGACATTAATCTCGTTTTTTTAAATATCACCCTCATTCCACCCCGAGGAGTGCACTAAACTTGGGCTTAAACGTCATCGGATTATCACCAATTAGCTCAGGAACCCCGAAAACTATGGATTCGACACTGCTTTTTCTCATTTTGGACATTTTATACCCCCTCTCCAAACCGATGGCGATGAACTTAAATGGCATCGGGAGTGTCACTGTTCATCTCATCGACCCCAAAAACTATGGCTTCGACACTAATATCAGTCGTTTTCGATTATTTTTACATGTCACCCCCTCCTAGGGGTACCAGGGGTGTACCCCCAACATTAATATTTTCCAGAAAAAGTCATATGTGTACCAAGTTTGGTTGAAATTGCTCCCGGTGTTCCAGAGTTATGATGGAACATACATACATACATACATACATTTTTATATGCGTACATTAATATATTTAAATGTAATCAGAACGGATTAATTTTATCTTAAGAGAGATGGCCGTTCAGATAATATTGACTGAGGTAACTTTTTGATATGGAAAGCTGGCGGGAATGTCTGTAACGCAATCCACATGGGATACGAAAATAGATATACTTTAGCTGCGGTTTATCTTCTTTAACGTAAAAAAAATTAAAAACTCTAAAAATATTAATGATTTGAATTCTCGGAGAAAGGTCTGTAAAAGCGAGCTGGAAAGAAGTTTAAAGATAACCAGAAAGTTTAAGATTGCAGGAGGAAAAAAGTTTCTGGTTCGATAGTTAGCTCTTTAATAGCCTATTAGCGCTGGACTTACGTTTACCCTATTAGCCAAAAATATTTTTGGAACACATTAATGGTTTTTAGTCTAGCTTTGTGATAACTGTGATATATTCATATCCAACTCTTCCCCCACGCAAGAAATACTGTCAGAACACCGTCCAGAGAATCTTCATTGTAAAGGTTTACGTATCTGTAGTTTTAGATTAATATTCAAATATTTATTTGAGGTTGATATAATAAAAATCACTTAAGCACCTCATTTCTTACACTGACATGAACGTTCATGATTTTATAGAATACATTTTTTTATTGAAAATAATTTTTAAAATAATATTTAGTTTCATAATCATATTTATATTGATCGCTTTCAGGTACATTTTTGCAAAAGTAATCAAGGGCAATCGATTTCTCATGATTAGTGTCATTACTTTCGGTTCTACTGGTGTGAATTTCTAATATAACACTCCTTAGTTGAAGGTCTTATTTGAATAGTGGGCCAACTCCACTATTAAAAAATATGTATTTAGCCTCACTTTCACGTTCATACAAGTCATTTCTATGTTGTTTTGAAATTGGTATATCTCCAGCTTATTTCTGCTTCCAGCAGAGGGCATTATAAATCAGACTTCAGCAGTTATTTCTCAGAAGTCATTAGACTTTAAGGCTTTGTGCCTCAAAAGGAAAAAAAATTGAGTTGGCCCACTATTCAAATATGGCCTTCGGTTATATCTCTAAGGCTGTGTCTCTCAAAATTTTTCAAGTCATGAACCCCTGGAATAGTTTCTACGCATCCTGCTGCTCCCTTCTCCCCCTGATTATTTACATTAACCCTTACGTCGGCTCATCTGTCTTTATACTGTTCCCCAGTACATCGGTCTTACAGAACACCACGCTATAAAATTCGGATATTTTCCTATTTTTATAAATTTTTAATGCAAAGTCATTAATGCAAAGTAATAAGTCATTAATGCACTTATAAGTCATTAATGAAAACTACTGCCACCTCTCCTTCTTGAAAAGGGTAAATAAAAAATAGATTTTTCAGCAAAAATTTCAGAATCCGATTCCTCGATCTGTGATAGTGCGCGAGAGACAAAATGTTTGGTTCGTTGTGAAACAGGAGGAATTCTTCCAGCCATGCTAGCTACAACAATAAAAGAAAGATCTTTGAAATATAATGTATGCAGACTGGCAGATAATTAATCCGGTTCAAGGCTTATCGGTCATACAGACCTGCAAAAACTTAAATCAGTTCAAGGCTCATCGGTCCAAAAGACCGACTATGTTTTACAAAGATTGAATTTACCGACAAAATACGAGAGGGCGAAACTCTCCGATGTGTTGTACTTGAAGGTCAAGACCCGACAGAAGAACTCACAAACCCCCAACAGTCTGATCCCCCCACCCCCACCCAACCCTTTAGAACACGTGCAACAGCGGTTGCACATGTTCTGAAGTTTCAGGGTTAAAAAGGCTTTATAAGATAAAAATGAAATAAACTATTTTTGTATAATTCAATTTCAACCATATATTTTTTATTTAACAAAAAATGAAACTTGTAGGAAATGGATGAACAGTAAGAAATACTTATCCCACATTGAAAGGTATATAGAAGCATGAAAGGAACAGAATATAACGTCAAGCAAAACACCTTATGGGCACCTTATGCTCATACCTTATGGATTCAGAATTATATATAACAAATGAAACTAGGAAAACTATTTCCTAAATAAAATTGCTTTATTCCGTCGGGGGAAACTGCAATAGCAATGCCAAAAGGGACAAGAAGGAATGGGGAAAGACGTTTAGAATTTGCGTACTGTGCGTAGTAAGAAATTGCGAGTTTCATTTGCTACCAAATAAAGGTAGTCGATTTCTAATGCAATGGGTTTTCGTCGTTTTCGAGACTCTCTCCTCTAAAAGACATGAATGCTATACAGTTCCGAGGTGATAAAATATTGACAACTTTGGTTGGTTAAGAGGACAAGGGACATTGAAACTCGATTTATTTTTTAAAAATTCAATGTTTTACTCAGTATACCACATGAGAATAATTAATATTCTTTCTTAGTGCATTTAATTTACTTAGAATTCAGAAATCAGTATTTTGAGGACGAATAAGACTCGCTTTTCAAAAAATTCTTCAAAACTGCTAAAATATTTCAAAATTCTCCATTCAATCATTTTTTTTCTAATTTCTTCAAAATTTCGCAGGATTGTTAATGGAAAAATTTGTCATAAATCTGTGCATACTTCTTTGAAACTTCAAATATTTTTTTCCTTATTTATAGATCATGAAATAAAGTTAAAATATGTAAAAACATAAAACATAGCAGGAAGAAAAATTTTAAAAAGTTTTTTGAAACTTTAGATTTGCACCAGAACAAAATCAATGCACAATAATGTTTATACACATATGGTAAACTTATCTAAAAAAACTGAGGTTTTGAATGTTATAGATTGTGCATAAATCATATTTTGAATAATGATAGGAATTTTGAAAAACATTATGAAAAACAGGCTTTATTCTGCCAAAAAGTACTTATTTTGAATTCTAAGTGTCTTCAATGTTGTAAAAGAATATTAAGTATTCTCATTCTGTGTATAGACTTAAAAAATCAGAATAAAATAAATTGAGGTTGAAGGTTCTTTGTCCCCTTAAATAGGCTAAAACGTTGTTTTAATGTAATATAACTGTGCCGATCATATTAAACGCAAACACCCTGGGGATCGCGATCCACAAGTTCAGAACTTCTGCTTTAAGGTGTCACTTTCTAATATTGTTCAAGTCAGCAATTCTAACCCTATCCATAATTTAATATTCCAATGTATACTCATTTTAAATACTACACAAAGACATATAACTGTCGCTTCAACAGTATATGTGTTATAACGCTAACCAATTCATTCTGCAGTACTTTTGCGAAAACCTTAGATAAAGCAGAGACATTTTCTTTCTAAATTGATATTTCGATGGAGAAACAAATTTACTTAGATATCGTTTCTAATTAACAACATGACAAACATTTCTATGGAATATATATGTAATATATTTTTCATGAAGAAGATCTGACTGTTAAAATATATGATTTACGTTATTTTTAAGTTACCTTTGTATACATATATATATATATATATATAATATATCATTCATAAAATATCCGACATATCCTCATACATTACGGTCAGAAACCAGTTTCAGGAATAACTATAAATTTTTTAATTTTCAGTAGCTTCAGCTTGTTGTATAGGATATAATAAATATGTAGAATTCACAGGTACTTGTAAGGTGAATTAACGTGGAAATAACCATAAAAAATTAGCCAGAAATACATACTTTTTTCTGAAGAATAATCTTTTATGCTCATTTTAAAGGATCGGAAAGTCTCATTATTGTAATATACCACTAAACTAATCTGCCGAGAGAATAGAAGCATATATTTAATTAGAAATGCTGTCATATTTTTTATCATCTGGAACAAATCCACTAAACCTATTACTTTAACAATCACTATATTCAAAAACTAAAATTTTATTAACTTATAAAACCTTAACTTCCACCCCAAAACAAAATAATTAAATTAAAAATTAGAAATACTCTGTAAATATTGTCTATTGTTTCAGGATATTAAATTACCGAAAAAAGTTATTCTAATTGCTATTTTCATTACCTTGTATTAACAGCATATTACCACTATACCATTTCTAGACATTTCATTTTACATTTAATTTTAAACTTATGTGTCTTTAATGTAAAAGAGCGTTAATAATATTAATTTTTTTTTGATATAGTAACAATTCAAAAAATTAAATTGAAATGCGTATAATAGTTTTAAATATTCTGTTACCTCTTATATTATAGCAAGTTGGAAAGGTTGATTAATTTCCCAGTACATAAATGTAAAACAGATATACACTAATTAGTTGTTAATTACTGTAACACAACAACTATTTGCGTCCTGGAAAGAATTTTCTTAAACGAATAACTCATTTTCTAAAATTAATGAACAGTCGATTAATATCCGACATTTATTCGTATGTAGGCGAATATCTCAGAGTACTTAACAATTATCACTTTCTTTATTTTGCTTATACGTTGAAAGAGTGGTTAAATCGGAGAGTAAATCATACCAAAGAAATTACGCAAAATATTTTATTTTCCTTCGGGGGAATTTTTATAAAATAGTTTAATTATGTTCTTAAATTATTTTTCTAAACTTTAAGAAAAATTAATTTAGAATGTATTATATAGCAGGAGTTTGAATCAAATAATGTAGGTAGACCTCCTCAGTATGAATTTTCTTGCTAGTTTCTGTTAGATAACAAAGCTCTCCACCTGATGTAAACACAGTATAATTGGAGAGGGAGTACATATGAAATTTTTTTGTAAAAAAAAATTGTTATTAATTTTCCTTATCCAATTATGTCATTCGGTTTGAAGATAATTTGAATTTCTTACCATTAATCCTTTCTGTTAAAATTTATGACTCTAAATTCCATGTATAATGCTTCGAAAAAAATTTTTTTCAGCAGACAATTCTCACTTTTGAATACGAATATAGAGCAGCAACATTTAGATCTTTAAAAACCTCTTTTAATTTTTTATACCCTTCCCAGATTTCACCCCTGAGGGTGCTCGGTCAAAATTGAGGTGGCACCAGGGTGTGGTGTTGGTTCATCTATAAGGTGCCCTCAATGAAAACAACCAAATTTTATCGCGAATAAAGTTCCCCACATTGACAAACAGCATTTTGAATACAACACAGAGCAATTTCGAATAAGACGTTTTAAATTTTAGATATCCTTTTTTTCATTATCCAAGTGTCTTTTCACGGGTTTTCTTAAAATCTAGCTGGGTTTTAAGATCCTGGAGACTTCTTACTTACAGCAGCAATCTGTTTTTCCAAAATATTGAAGATAGATGTTTCTATTCTCAATTTTATGTAAAATCTATTTATCCTTTCGTTAGAACTTCACTACAGTCGCTATTTCCGGTCCTATGCGAAATTTCTTCCGAGTTTCTAACCCGCAATTTTAATTGCTGTGTATTCATTTTTCAAACCTAATTTGTGGTTTTTAATAATAATTATGTATATATTTATAAAATTACATTTTTAACCTTTTTTATTACATTTTAACGATTTCATGCAACTGCTATTTACAGTAAAAATGGCATGTGACGTGCAAATCTTAAGAATCATATTTTCTTCAAAGTGAAATTCAAACAAGAAGCGATTTTGTATGCTTATTACGTGTTTCTCGTATAGTACTGTTTTTAAATATCCTTGTTTATGTGCTTAATCCTGGTAATTAAAACCATTGGCTATGAAATTATCAATATATTAACTGAATTCTCAATGTATTGTCTTCACTGTCAATATACAGAGTATACAAAAAAAAATCCACCCACCAAGAAGGGGTTGTCCGATTGAAGGAAATTTCGGAGGAAAAAATTTTTGAACCGAATATCCAAGTGATAAAAATGTACCGACCCAAGAATGAATAGCAGGAGCTCCAGTGCATCAGAACTGGGCATCCAGAAGGTGCATATAAGGAATGATTCTCGATCTGATGTTCAAAATTGCTGCTGCATTTCGACTGCGTTTATCTTACGTAGACTGTGAAAATGCCTCGCCGAAGGATTCGTGCCCATTGAGAGCATATTTCAGAATTTGGAAGAGGTCGTCTCATCGGATTGAAGGAAGCGGGTTTGACAAATAGAAAAATCGCTCGATACCTGGGTAGCAACGATGGAGTGATTATACGATGCTAGAAAGAGTGGGTCAACATTGTCAGATGTAAGTGTCAGGGCAGCAATGGGCGATCTAGGACCAGAACAGAACAGGAAGACAGAACAATTGTCAGATTAGATATCACACCACCGGATTCGTCATTGTCAACCATCCGAAGTGTCACCGGCACACAAGTGTCCAACATTACCCTTGACAGACGACCGAGAGATTACCGTAAGTTGCTGCCCCCCCACGCCTGTACACCGTCTAGTCCGGTTACAGTGGTGCTTAACTTTACCAACTCGGAACTGCACTAACTAGGAACGTATAGTCTATAGTCCCGTTTCTAACTGTGCCCTGACAACCACCGAAGACTTATCTGGAGACGTCCAGGACAGCGTGGGTGTCCTGTCCTTACTACTGCTTGCCACACAGGCCAACAAAAGGACGTTTTGGTCTGGGGTGCCATTTCCTTTGATACCCGGCCTCCTTTGGTAGTCATTAGTGACACACACAGTACAGCAGTACACACACGACCCGTATTGTTGCGGTTCTTCCTGCGCCACCCCGGACTTGCTCTTCAACAAGATAATGCCCGGCAACATACGGCACGTGTTGCTATGGATTACAATAGAGCTTGCCGAACGCTTCCTTGACCACCTAGTTAGCGTGATCTCTCCCCCAATAGAGCACATATTTTTCTAAAACCAATGATTGGGAATGTAGTAACAGTTTCCCAGGAATTACATTCCGAAATCTCGATCAAATGCAAGCTCACAGACTGTAGTTAATGGATTTGGAAAAACAGAGGTTCACGTTGATTCACATGCTAATAACATACAAACAGGCTTACTCGAGAGTTTTTATATGTGCGTATAGTGGCCTCACTTAATTCCCTATTAATTCTCTCTCTGGCGTGATCAATTATATGGCATAAAACTGGGCTGAAAAACAGTGTTAGATCAGCAAGCATGCTTTCTTTAATTAAAACGAATATAAAATATCAAATGAACACTTCTTTTTCACCTAGGATTATTTTATTGCAAGATAATAATGCAATTAATTATTTCACTCCAACTTAACCAAGTATAGGCTACAACGGCATGCAGCTTTTTCAATTTTCGGAAAAGGTATGTGACTTCGCATGTGGCGAATCAATGCACAGTCATCTAGACAGTGAGCCTTTCGTCGAATGACAAAAATGTGTCGTAAAACTTTTTATAACTTAATAACTGACCAATAAAATATCTTTTTTACTCTGAGAAATCATATCAAATAATGCATAATATTTGCAAAGATTTTCGCGTATCTTACTATCTGTTGTTATGTGAATAGCCTGTATATTCGAGCCTACATACCTAATTTTGAGTTATGTTCAATGTCTGGAGAAATATAGGCTGATTTGAAAGATTACGAATTTTTCCCATTCCAAATCAATGTTAACTCTCTAAAAAGGATTATTACTTTACGCACTTGGAAAATCAAATTAGAAAAGCAAATTGATTCAGAGCAAAAGTGTTTGCGAGCCTGTTAGAATGATATCACTACCCAGCTTGGGATTAACGTTCCGTGAACACAGATAAGGAGCAGATTCCAAGCTGAAAATTTCCCAAGCTGTACCGAGCATCTTGCAGAATTCGATAGGTTTTTGAAAAGTCAATTGCAAAGATTCAGTAATTCAGGTAGAGAATTATTTATTGCACATTGCATGTGATGAATTCATAAATTGACCGGGTGGCGAAGTGCAGAAATATTTAATTTCTCAAGTTAAAAGAGCAACTCATTACTCCATTAATATAAACTCAACCCCTTAACGATCACGTAATTTCAATAAAACGGTAATAAAAGTGCCTATTTGTTTGGAGGATTCCATTTATTTCTTGATCTGTCATATCTAGTTTAAAATAAACCATCCTCAATTACATTATAAATAGTCTGGTGCTGCCATCTGGTATGCAAAATAAGAAATAAATTTTTTTCAGGGTACATGTAATGTATTGTTTTAATCTTTTTTGTGCGTTACTTTTGGACACTCCAGCCCGGCAATATCACGGGCACGAGAAACAGAAGGCGAAAACTCACCCCGTTCTACGGGAGCGAGAAGGAAGGGGCTAATCTAGTCATAACAAATGTAGACGAATTAACTTTACTCTTGAGATTTGATAATAAATATGGCAAAATAAAAGAGCTGTCTTTTAATTTTAAAATTTTTTTTTATTCCTCAAAATCGAAAATAATGATTTTCAATAAAGGCGGATTAAATTAAATTTATTTGGAGAGATATCTAGACATATGAAAATCTGTAAAGGTCAAACATATGATAATGGACAAAATATCGTTGAAAAATACAGCGGATTTTAAGCTAGGGCAAAATATACTGACACAGCAGACTATGTATTATGTCCTAAATTTAATAGGATATTAGGCTGCGGATACATGATTTGGTGCATTCCATTATTTTCATTGCGTTATATATATATATATATATATATATATATATTTCTTTTTGCCCATTCAGAAATTGAATACATTCATTAACAGTATGACACACATTCAGTCTAAATAAGCCTCAAGAGCACAGGCAGTTTCAGCACTGCTGAAACTGCCTGTGCTCCTGAGGCCCATTTAATTATCAATTTTGATATTTAAATTCTAATCATCAATACATAAAGAAGCTTTTATTCAAATTTGTATGTCCGAGCCCGAAAAACTAATTAGTAAATTGAGGGCAAATAAACTGCTAATATATTTTAATGAATATGAAAGTGGAAGTTTTATGGAATAAGTTGTTTCAATGAATACATACTACCAGCAAATCATTACAAGTAATCCTGCATATATTTTTTTTAAGAACAAAACTTTCAGAAATCATTTCCCAAATTTATGATGGGTGTTAGGATTGCATTCAATGAAATTGAGAAAGATGCCATTTTTTTTTAAACAGAAAGCCAAAACTACGCGTTGACCAGGTTTAAATGAAGAAAATTGCAATTTCAAACAACAATCCACAATGAGACACATTTTAACGTAATTGAAAGTTTCGTTATAAACGGACATGACATAATTTGTCACTCACTCATTTCTTAAATATCTATGAGAACGACAAGCTACAATAATGTACAAAAGGATTTTCAATTAATTTTCGATTTTAAATTAATGATGTTGGAATTAAAGGATGTGTGAGCAGAATAACTGAAAAGTAGCATTAAGTTATTAACATTAAATATTTTAAAGGTGAAACTGTTAAATTCAATGCATTATTGAAAGTAGAAATTATCATCAGTCTTGTTGATTTGCTCAAGCTATTAACTTGTAGTTCGTAATGCAGCACACATTTACAAATGTAGAAACCATTCTAACTTTTTTTAATGTACCGATTTGTAACGTCAGTGGTGAACATTCAATTTTAGTTTTCGAACATGTTAAAAATTATATACGAAATTCGTTAACTCAGTTGTATTTAAATAATATGTCAATGTTTTCTTTTAGTTGTTAGATCATGAATGTATTACTGAGGAAGTCGCTAAACGTAAAGCGAGATAAGATTTAATTTAGTTATTTGTATTGACAATTCTAATGTATGATCAAGCTTGCTCTAATATTCCTGCAGTGTTTTATAATTTTTAATAAATTTACAGATCTTTTCTGCAGTAAATAAGATACGCAATTCAATTTTTCCTTTTCATTCTATTATTAATAAATAATTTCTATCATATTTTGCATTTTATTGTAAACGCTACAGTAAACACAAATGAGTCATGACGATGATATTTTTGATTGCAAAAGGCGAAAAACAGACATTTAGTTTTAAGAAAACGAGTTTTTGATCAGTTCTTTTTTTACCGAGTAATAATTCGAATTGATAGCCATAAGCACTATTTAGAATGAGGAGGCCTGAAAACTACGTTGCACTCAGGACCCTCCATTGCTTCACCCACTACAGAACTTGGATGAGGATTATGGCGACTCCCTCCGAAAAATTGACCAGCTACCGATTCTAGCTATGCATGATGTCCACGCGACCGATGAATCGATACCCCAAGTTTTCTGTTTTTATTTGTTTTGGTCGTTTAGGGCCCCTAGATATGTTACTTCTAGCTACTCTGCTACTTAGAATTATTTTTTATTCTAAATTTTAAAAAAATTCTCCTGTTTTTTTTTCTTTTTTTTTGGCAAAGACTTGCATATTTCTCCTGATATTAAGCTTCCCGAGGGCCTAGGGTGTCGGGATGCCTGCTGGGATAGTGCGCATAGCTTGGACACCTGTTGCTGTGTATCTCCACAGACTGGGTTCTTATTTGGAAAATCTTGTAGCTGTGTCGGGCCAAGCCAAGTCTGATGCATTCGAACGATAAAAAAAATATTAAATGAGCATAAAATGAACTATTCTGGTGAACAATCTGATTGCAATTCTGTAAAGTTTGCTGCTTTTAAGATAGCTTATGATAAAATTTTCCCTACTAAGAGGTCCTTGGCCTCATCTAACGAAGAAACTCTTACTAAAGAATTCGTAAAGCCGCAGGCTAGATTAACTGCTAAGACCACTGCTCCTAAATTAATTACTGAAACTAAAGTAGGCAACAAATACAGCTCCCTCGAGGAGCAAGACTTAAATTCCGGTGAAACAAATAATGTTAACTTAGTAAAATCCAGTAGAAAGTTGAAACCTATAACCAATATCAAAATTAAAATTTCAGAACTACTCTAGAAAGCATAGCCAAAAAGAAAGACAAGCAATTTGACGCCAATATTCGTGGAAAATTTATTCAAATTATTCCCAAATCCGAAATAGATCATGATAACATCCTTACTTTTCTCATAGATAATGACATTCAAGGATTTTCCTTGTCCTTAAACTAAACAAAACCAATTAAAGTTGTCATTAGGGGTCTCCCCATTGATTTTACTTCTAACGAAATCACTGATATGCTTAAACCTAAAAAACTTTCTGCTATGAAAGTAGCTCAAATGATCAGCAGAAAACACAAAAATCCACTTCCACTTTTCCAAATTACCCTGGAACCTAATGAAATTTCAAAAACCATCTTCGAACTAACTACCCAAAACTATTTTAGAGTTAAAGTCACTGAATATAAATAACCGTTTAAAACGCAACAGGACTTTAGATGCCAATTATACCATTACAACTCTGAATTATGCAGTATGAATCCCCGGTGCGTTAAGTGTGCAGGAGATCACCTTACCAAAAATTGAAATTTAATTAAAACAGAAAATTCTATTCCTAAATGCTGCAATTGAGGCGGAAAACATCCTGCTAGTTACAGAGGATACCCGAGCTTCCCCCTTAATCAAGTCAAAGAAAAACAAACCAAAGCTAAAAATTCAGCTACCACCGGTATTTCTTATACCAACATAGTCAGAAACCTCTCCGAGACGAAAAAAAATTCAGGAAGTAATGCAGAGTCATCGAATAAACTTGAAATTCGCAGAAACAAAGGTTCCAATAATAAAAATTCCCCCCTAAATCCCGATAACTCTAACTTCATCAAAATTATCCAGGAAATAAACGAAACGGTCAAAGAAATTGAAAACGAACTTAACATGCAAGATTTCACAAATATTTTCAATAACCTAAAAAAAATGCAATACAAAATGAAAAATGCTAATAACTTCAAAGATAAAACTTTAATTCTGTACAACTGCCTTCTTAAGGCGTTGACTCCAGCGGCTTATTTCCTTCCTCGGTCTTATTCTCATTTTGCCTTCCTCCTCACGCTGCCATGTTAGCTCAGAACGTAAGTACTCGCCTCCCACGGGTTAGTCCCAGGTTCGATCCCACGACTACCCAGTTTTTTTCCATCTTTTAGTAATTAACTCTCTTTTGATTTTTAAATGTAACTTCTTTTTCCCAAAATCTTTGCTTTAATTATTAAGTTTTCCCTTATTGTTCACCAGTTTAATTTATTTTATGCTCCTTTTTTCCTTCCCCGCTGTTTTATCTTCTGAATGACTGCAATTGAGGTCTGGGCCCAGGCATTGCAGTTAGACCTATATTCAAATGGTCCTATGGATAAGTAAAATTGTTCACAAGAGTTCTGTAAGCAGCTGAGTGCCATAACGGAATAGTTATGACACGGAGGACGCATGTGGATGATTTTTTACGTGATAGAATTATCGGCCGACTGGAGTGTGGGCGTACTCAGATGGAAGAATTCCGAGGAACTGGGAATTGTCCAAAGTATCATCCTAGGCTTTGGCAACTATTCCAAGATGATGAAAATGTCAGTTACCGTTACAGTACAGGTCGCTACCGACTTACAATGCCGAATGAAGACCGGTATTTGGCAGTAACTGACAAAAGAAGCAGACGGAGCACAGCATCTGAACTGTCTCGTCAGCTATTTGCAGCCACGAGTACCACAGTTTCAAGGCAAACCGTGTACAGACGTTTGGGAAATATTGGTCAATATGCTAGCAGGCCTGTCAGATGAGTTCCGCACACGGCGACTCACTGTCAGCACCGATTAGCCTGGAGTAGAGAACATACAATGTGGACATCGTCACAGTGGACTTGTGTGATATTTTCCGACGAGTCCAGGTTTAGCTTGCAGTCTGATTCACGTCGGACTTTCATATGGAGAACGCCAGGTACCCGTTACCACCAAGACAACATCATTGAACGACGCCGTTACGGTGGGGCAGGATTGCTCGTTTGGGGTTGAATTATACTGGTCTCCAGAACTGATCTGCATGTTCAAATCGAAACCATGAACGGCCACATTTATCGGGACATCATTCTGGAACAACATGTACGTTTTACACGTACGTTAAATATATATATATATATATATATATATATATATATATATATATATATATATATATTCATGTTTAGGGGTTCCATGAGCGCAGAATTTGTTTTTATGGATGACAACACCCGTCCTCACCGAGCAAACATCGTAAACGAATGCCTTCAATCTGAGGAAATCCCCCGTATGAAATGGCCAGCATTCTCACCTGACTTGGATCCGATAGAGAATGTGTGGGACATGCTTCGCCAACGAGTTGCAGCCCGTCAACCACCTCCTCCTACATGTGTACCGGAACTTGAGAAAGTATTGCTGAGTGGAGTAATCTTCCCCATGATCAGCTCGATAATTTGATACTCAGCCTGCCTAGGCATTGTATGGACTGTATTTCATCGCGTGGGATACATACAATGTATTAATCATCATACCAACCATGTAATATTAAGATTTTGTAAAGGAGATATTTTTTTTACAATTGCGCCAGGTTGCAAAAATCGTAGTTTTTATGAATGGTATCATACATACACCATCTTTTTTTATCGTTTGTTTATTAAATGGTCTTTATGAAAAAGGCACATTTGTTTTGTTTCTGAACCTTTATTTGCCGGAGCAGGCATTATCCTTAATTTATGGACATGAGTGTATTTTGTTACCAGTAGGATTTTCCTTTAGATTGAAATACTCTTCTATATAAGGGCAATGAAATAAAAGTAAGAGATGTGATTGTTTTTAAATATGCGAAGTCAACCGCAATCATTCTCATTGAAATCATTCGTGCTCAAATAGGGTAGTTATCTCTGAAGTTAATGAACTGTACTTATTTTATATTTGTAAATTAAAAGAAGCTCGCTTATTATTTTTTTACGTAATAAAGAGCGGTTTTTTCAGATCAGGTTTATAAAATTTGTAAAACATGGAAAATTTGTGATTTGCAGGGTATTAAACCGAAGTTTTCTTTTTTTCCCCCTCAGAAGAGTTAAGGCTTGCTGTGTACTAACCACATTGGATTAGCTCACCTCAATGTTAACCTATGGAGAAAATGTGTCCAAGGATTGCCGTCTTGGATTTAAAGATTTATTTTTGAAAATGGTATTTCGTAATAGAAGAAAAATAAATTGTTTCAAAATATTACACCTTGGGGCATTTTTCGTTTTATGAAAAATATTAAAATAATGTTTTAAAATTTAATTTATATATTTTTTCTAGAATAAATAAATTTATTAAAATTTTTTCTAGAAAAAAATCTGGTATAATGTGTTTTAAACGCTCATAAATTCCTTTGGTTGATGAAATTTATAAAATAAATACTGTTGCAAGGTGCAGAAAAGTTCGGGCTATCTGAAAATACCATTTTTATCTGATTATCAAAATTTATGTAGCTGTAAATAATAGACAAATTTTCTCCATAGGTTAACATTGAGGTGATTGAATCCAATAGGGTTAGTACACAGCAGCCTTAATTAAAAGTTTTACATTCGATGGCTTCCAAAAAATATTGATTTTCAACTTTTTAATCCGACCCCTTTATCTAAAATTGAATCAATCATTAAAGGGTATTTTGTCACCCTCTTACAAGACATGGCATAGTATAAATTAAATGAAGTGAATAATATGTCATTTAATGGCATTAAATGAAGCGATGGAAATTTTGATCTTTAACGGAAGCAGTAATGTTGAACAGTAGATAGGGAGGTTTAATCTTAAACATTTAGTACTCTATCTCGTTAGTAGGAATTAATGCGACTAAAATCCTATTAAACAATGAAACAAGCTGAGAATTTCTACAAAGTTTTCGTGAGTGCGAGCAGTTTGAGATATTGACATATACAGTTGAATTTACTAAGGCGCGCATTTTGAACAAGAGCTTAATCAATGAAGTACACCAAAAGTTCATTAGTTTAATTTGGTGAAATTAATGATATAAATTTTCCTATGTCACAATTAAATATTAAAGCACTCAAGACAAAACAAATTTGCTCCAGGGCCTAAAGACATACTTCTCAATGTTCAGCATTTAAAAGTACTTTGTTGATTAGCTAATTCATGAATTCATACTCTAAAGAGATATTTTATGCTTCATTCTCATTCATATGGTATTTCTTTCTTTCGAGCTGATTCAAGCGAAAAGCTCATTCGAAAGCTTTGCTCGAGCTGAAGATTCAGAAAGTAATGGCACCGTCTTCACTGGAAGTATTTGAAAGATTCAGGTTTTGAGTACATGTATTGTTAAACTTATGTTGTCATATAAAGTGTAAAATTGTGCAATTTAAAATAAGTTTTTTTTTTCAATCCATATATCATTAACTACTGCAAAATTTTAACAGATGGTTTTTCTAGAATTAATATAGTTTAGATACATTTTGCAATTAAAAAAAATGTATTTCCTTTAGGGGAATATATTCATTATTTATATTCACATGAAGATTGAGTATCTAGAATAAGATAATATTTACTTTAAAAAATAACAAAAAAAGAAAATTTAAGATCCAATCAAACAAGTGGTTGGATGTTGAAAAGTAAAATTTTCAAAGTAAATGTGAATTTTTAATTTAATTTAATTTTCTCAAAATTCTTCTTCAATGACTCGACACCCCTGGGTGGGCCATGGCCTTCACCAGAACTCTTCTCCAGGCACCTCTACTTATGGCAACTGTTTTCCAGTTTTTCACCGTTATAATGTTTAGGTCTTTTTCAACGCAATCACTCAATCTTATCCGGGGTCTGCCCCGAGGTCTATTACCCATGGGCTTTGCCAGAAAGATTTTCTTACAGTAGTGACCATCATGCATTCAAGCCAGATGACCAGGCCAATTATACTCTGTAATTTGATAAATTTTATTACATCAGCTTGTTTATAAGTCTTATAGAGTTCTAGGTTAGATCTTTTTATCCAAGATCCATTAACTTGGATCCCACCAAGTATGCAACGCAGAAATTTTCTCTCAAAAATCCCAAAAGCTTCCTCATCACGTAAAGTCAATGCCCAGGCCTCTGATGCATATGTCAGGATAGATCTTATAAGACCTTTGTAAAGAAGCAGTTTAGTACTTAATTTGAGAAAGCTGGAGTTGAAATAGCTATTCAGGCCATAAAATCATATATTTGCAGCCGTGATTCTTTTATATATTTCTGAGGTTAACGCATTTTTATTATTTAAGTCTGCTCCCAAGTAAGTAAAACTGTTAACATTTTCATATTTATGATTATCAATTTCAAAGTTACTAAATTGTAAGTCATACTTTAGACAAGGTAAATACTTTGTTTTATTTTCGTTTACAGATAAGTTAATTCTTTTAGCAGTTTGTTCCAATGCCATAAATGCCTGTTTAAGAGCTACGGCGGTTCGAGCAACAATGAAAATGTCGTCATCATAAGCCAGTATTTGAATTGACTCAGTAAATATATTTCCTCTATTATTGATTTTTTCTATCAAAAGTATCCCTAGTTAAAGCGGGTACGTTATGTCTCCCAAAGTACTTTCATCCTCTTTTACGAACAATCATTAAAATTAAATATTTATTAACTTCTAAAACTTTTCAATCGGGCGTGAGGGATAAAAATATTTCTGGTGGAATTTATATAAAATAAAGACAAGCCATGACATGGAATTTATTAAATACGAATATATATATATATATATATATGAAAGTGTATATAATCTTTGAAAATCCGTCAGTTTTCTGGGGTTGCATTCTATCAGTTCTGATTAAAATAGATTTTGCATGACGATTTTACATTACAAACACAAAACTGTATAATTCTCAGGTATTACCTCATGCTTTTTGTATGAAAACAAACTTAAATTAACTAATTACACACTTGGATATTTAAATATAACCCATTACATATTTCTAAATCTTATAAATATTTATAATATTTTATATCTTATAATATTTTATATAATCTTATAAAGAGTATAAATGTTTTATTTAGTTAGCTTAATAATACATTTATACTATTTATGATGCAAAAAACTCAACAGTAAAGCACTATGAATAGAATTCAAATAAATAGTAATTGATTTTTCGTTTTTCATACTGGAAGTATATTCATAGTTTATGGAATAAAATATCCACTAAATTCCCCTAAAAGATTCAGAAATATGTAAACAAGTGGCACAATGTGTTTCTGTTTGAAACAGCATATTTTATGCATGGTTACACATTCTAAAGCACGCTTCTGGGTGTAATATAGTTACAGAAGATATCTTTATTTGCGGTTAAATCAACCGCTACTTGGCACTAGACCTTTAAATGTTAGGTCTTTACGTCCCGGCATGGATTTATAAAATTGGGATGAAAAGATTGTAAGATGACCCTTGGGTCATATAAGTATTGAGAATAAACCTGTGCAACACTTCCAAATTTATGATCTTGCTTTAACATTGTCGGCAGTAAATATATTAGATTGTTTCAGGTATACGTGGTATTAAACAGAATATATCACGTATCATGCAGAATTATACATTTTGTTGTTGTATTCATCAACAGAGGTTTATCCTGAAGCATATAGTACGTTAAAATGAATTCAGGAGAGGTTTCGTTAATATGACATGCAAAATAGAAATTTAATTTTGTTTAAAATAGCTTGTGTCAATTCCTTGGGTAGAAACTGAAAAAAATGAAAAATATATGTGTTTGTCTTTATAAATGGAAGAAAAAATTACACTACTGGTATATTTGAGGTCTTAAGTATAATGAGGAAGAAAGATTCTTTTCAGAATTTTTGTAATGATTTAAAAAGGAGAAGACAATTGTTTATGATCGAAACTTCATTTTTTCTCTATTTGCTCATCATTTTCGTGTGTTGGTGTTATATACTTTCGAAAAATAAGACAGAAACTTACGTAAGTACAGTTTTTGAAAAAACGTTCTCCGAACTCAGTCGAATACCTTACTATGACTTATAAAATAAAATGGTAATTTTGTTTAAAACGGGTCATGTGAATTCAGTGAGTTATATTGAACCCGAAAAAAAATGTAAAAATATTTTTTGTTTTTCTAAACGGAAAAAAAATTTGCACTACTGGTAAAATTTTAATTATAAGTATAATAAGGAAGAAATATTCTTTTCAGAATATTTGCAATAATTTAAAAAAAACGAGGAAAACTATGTATGTCCCAGACTCCATGCTAAAATATAAATTATTCTCATAAATTTCGACACAATTCAATTCAGACGTTTTGAAATATTCTTACAAACAATGGAAAACTCATTATTTCTCGAAGAATATATTTTTTGATAATTAGGCACCAATTTAAGATAGACGTTATTTTTAAGTTGCGAGTTGCAAATTCTTAATGAAATTCTGGAAAAAAATCAAATTATACACTCAGAAATTACACAAGTCTTTTATTTATCAACTACTGTGTTTCAATTTTTCTTTAATAAGTGCCTGGATTTTTTTAACAGAAGAAAAATATTTTGATATTTTTAAGACATGTTTTTCACATGCATTCTACAGTTATCATATATTTTCCGAGTGTTTCGTTTTAACCCCAAGTTGAACATGGCAATTCTGTTGAACAAATTCCAAATTTTCCTTACTTCCAACTTTTCATACAACTGCATTTTACCCCCTTTTCGCCACATTTTCAAAATGCTTAAAACTAAGCGTTGTTTTCACAGTCGCTTTCTGTGAAAAGAACTTCACTGATTTATGCTTTCTAATGTAAGCAACATTTCATGGCATAAACTTCAGACACTGAGTATCGAAAAAAATCCTGTGGCATTTGTAAATGACAGAATACGCAGCATAAATTCTTTGAAAATTA
This sequence comes from Dolomedes plantarius, assembly GCA_907164885.2. Taxonomy (NCBI): domain Eukaryota; kingdom Metazoa; phylum Arthropoda; class Arachnida; order Araneae; family Dolomedidae; genus Dolomedes; species Dolomedes plantarius. The sequence goes on along the minus strand of OU015493.1, from coordinate 72,364,390 downwards.
GGGAATCAATAACAGAAAGAATTCCAGTGGGAGGAAGTTCTGCAGGTCTTGACAAGCAGCTTATAAGGGTTATTTCTTTTGACTACGGGGATTATTACCGAATCTTAGACTAAACTGGTCGTTATTTGAAGTTTTTCAAAATGAATGAAAATTTTGCACAGGGAAGTCTCTGGATTTTTAAAATGGAAGGAACATTTCTGCTTCCTTCAAAATCTGCTTGTTTATCAGGTCATTTAATAGTATAAGCTCGTTCACCACCCACTGATCCATAATACCATGTAACGAATTTGTGGAATTGGGATGGTTAGTGTGATTTATTTGACCACTAGCCATTGGTATTAGATTTTGAGGATTTGGATCCCACCTTTGGCTTGCTTGTATTTAGCCGTTACAAATTGGCTTTACACTGGAATTCCCGATCTGTTTAGGCTTCACGCTGTGAAAGCGGTTTATAAACAACCAATGAGTGCAACTTAATGCGACCATAGGGAGAGAAAAGGTTATCAATCTCGTTATTGTATAAACCAGTGACATAAATCTGAGTTAAATTTATTTTTCATTCATAAGCCGCGAAGAAATTAATTGACAGTTTTCAATAATTTGCATGTACACAAGGTTTCCATACTCTTAAACACGTCGTTGTAAAGAGTGTAAATTGATTACGAACACAAGTGATTTGTTTGTTTGTATATTATGTGGTAGTCACTGAATATATAGCTTTCAATCAAAGTATCAACTTTAAATTTTTAACCTCTACCTGGAAATTTTTAGCTATTAAATTGTATAATTCTGTTGTTTTCAAGCATTGAAGTTAAATTTGCATATTCATTAATCCATGGGAGTTGAAAATTCTGTTATAGTTTCTTAATTATATCTGGTTTAGTTTCAACACTTGTGTAAAAATAAACACATTACGCTTCACTTAATGTTAACAGTTAAAGCACATGATAAGGGTTGAAACAATTTCCCACTTTAAACTTAATTTACAGTTTATAAAAGTTTATATGGTAGGAGTGTGTTATTCAATATTATCTAAGACTTTATGAGTTCAAATTTAGCACCTCTTCGATAGTGAACTTATTTTACAATTTTATCACACTTATAAAGACATAAAAATTGAGGAAAATATTCAAAAGTTCTGCAATTTTGGTGAGAATAAATGAATATATATATGCATATAAATTCTTTTTTCAAGACCAAGAGCGTAAGGGATTTATTTCTATACTTATGGTGATGGCTTGGAACACCATTTTTTTTTTCTCTTTTTAGTGAAATGAACCGAATTTTCAACCAACTCAGTAGCTTACATCAGACGTTTTATATCCTGATAACATATTTTTTTTTTCGGTAGGATAGCTCTACTGATGATACCTGCCATAGATTTTGAAATACCGTTTGGTACTCTTTGCATCGTACATTAAGCGACGTGACTTTTACAGATAAATTCCGAAAATATGAGGCTGCAAATAAAGTGTAAGGAAATAGCCAAACGTACATGACTTAAAAATAAGTTCCTATTTTATGCTTCTTACTTTGATTTTTTTTTAGAAAGTATGGTAAGAACCTTGCGGAGATTGAAAAGAAATTTCTTTTGCAGGTTATCTATTTTGTATAAAACGACTGCAATTTGGCTATCTACTGAAATTTGAGGAAACTGGGTTGTTAATTTCAGTTTAATAAAATGAATTTCCCTCTCTCCTGAAATTTCCAGTAATTAAATTTTATTGTTTCAAGTTAAATCTGTATATTCATTCGTACAGAAGAGTTGAAATTACTGTTATAGTTTCTTAATTATATCTGGTTGAGTTTTAATATTTGTGTAAAAATAAGCACCCTGCGCTTCCCTTAATGCCAATATTTAAAGGAAATGATAAGGGCCAAAACAATTCCCTACTTTAAACTTAATTTACGCCGAGCGAGGGTAGAATGACTAGGGTTCTGGCAGATGGTAGCAGAATGGGTGGGCTCTAGTCCCACGACATGGTTGTTTGTAGACGCTCACAATAGGCTTTAAGCAGTAGGTCCCGGTCTAATTAGCCCTCCTGTAGCCAAAAGTAACCGTTGTGCTTGCTCTAAACCAAACCAACCGTAACCTAATTTACAGTTTATAAAATTGGAAATATGTTTCGTAAAAGGAAATACTTCGCCTTTAAATTATAAATGTGAAACATACCTTTGTCATATACTTTAGGTTTTTCATACGCATGGCTTATCGCGTTTGATATTGTATTAAACATCCTCAAATTGACCTGTCCTATTGATACATGAATACAGAATTATTAACCTAACATGACCATTCTGCGTCCAGTGTTGCCAACTTGGGGGTTTTCCCCCTAAATTTGGCGGTAAGATAGATGAAAAGGGGTGTTTTTAGGAGCCACATTTTTTCAGGGGAATTTCGTGGGGGTACATTTTTTAATAATTTGTACAATCGAGACGAGTTTTTTTTTACAAGATTATAAGTTACATACATATGTCAAATGTAAATAAACCTCCTTTTCATTATGTAAGTATATATTTTCTATTTATTTCAATTTATCTCTCAAACAGGTTGCCTATTTGGAACCCGAATTTCTTTTAGGAAGGTCTAGGGTGATCTCAAGTTGGTGTTAGGGGGAAACAGGGGGATTTCGAGATGGCGCTAGGGGGAGACGCTTCGTAGAGATTGGCAACACTGTCTACGTCTTCAGTTTTGTAGAGGTATTAAAAGGGGAGTGGTCACTTTTAAGTACCTTTAAAAGTATCTGTTTTAGACCTATGTTCGATTGTATGTACTACTCATGATTTTGTTTGATTTACATGAAATTTCTTGAGTAACTGCCTAACAGCTTATATATATACGTATATATACCATTTTCAAGGTAATTAAAAAAAATTATTTTTTATGCATAAAAAGTGAATATTTATTTTTAATCGAACATTTTACAGTCAACTGCTGTGCGCATTCTGTCAAAATAAATTATTAAGGTACAGTAATAATTGTTTACTATATGCGATTACAATACCCCAGGCAATAAAATCCACCAACTTTTTGAAGCTTAACATAGTTTAATTTTTTTAAAGAATTTTTCTATAAGCTTTTGCTGTCATTTTTGAAATTTCTAATTAAAAATAGTACATACTAAATTTTTTTAATATTTTTAGAATAATGTTGGTGGATATTGTTGCCTGAAGTATTTTAATCACATATAGTAATCAATTATTACTGTACCTTAATAATTTATTTTGACAGAATGCGCACAGCTCCAAAAAGCTCGAAAAGTCCAACAAGCTGTGTTAATTTCCTTGAAGTATTGTATATATATAATAAAGAGTATGTTGGGCAGTTACTCAAAAAATTTCATGTAAATCAAGCAAAAATCACGATTAGAACATACAATCGAACATACGTCTAAAAAAGATACTTTTAAATGTACTTAAAAGTGACCACTCCCCTTTCTCGTCTACTAGAACAGCTTCCAACTGTTTCAAACGCCCAACTCTAACACTGTGCTACAGCATACATCGTAATTCATCTACTATTTTAAAAAATGAGCCTCTTTAAACACTCGAGTGCAAAGTTCTAACTGGACAGTGACGTATATCCTGTAGTTTAATCAAGTTGTCAAGTATTTCGACAATCAAAATATTGTCAAGATATGTACAAGCGCCGAGGAAATGCACTTACAAAGCAACCTGTCAATCCTCCCTTGACAATTTATTCGAGATCCATTTAAGATAGTTTTGCATGCGATGTAATGATGCCCGGAATTTTTACCGATATACAGAATTTGAAAAAAAGTTGATGAGAAAATAAATCGAATGACAAATTGAATACGAATTTAGGAAATGACCGCTTAGTTTATAAATAAAACTTAGAGATGTCAGAGACTTATTTTTTTTTCAGTTTTAATTCACTTTAGTGTACGATTTGAAGTTTAAATAACTTTCCTGTTAAAGGGACACATCTTTGTGAAACATTATATTCAATATTATTTATAGAAAATACAGGGACAGTGGACTTTCAAACCTAACTTTTTTGTTTAGAATGGATTTGCTTGAAATTTGAATATGTGATTAGTACCATAGATAAGCAAAAGTCGTTAAAATTTAATGCTGAAATATTAATATAATTGATGAAATATTGATATAATGCATAATTCATAATTTATGAATTATGAATTATATCAATAATTGGCCTAATTAAAAATGTCCCATGCGCGTTTCTTTTGCATATAATATGGATACCTTATAGAACTAACAATTAAACTTATTGCTTATTTTAAGCATTCATTAAAAATATAAAGAGAAAAAATAATAGTGAAAACACCATTTTTATTGCCCAAAATACCTATAAATCATCTTTTCAAGTACAAAATTTAGAAATTCTGAGCTACGAAGCATACTTTTTTTTCAATAAGATTTATTTTATATACAGTTAAGTATATAAAACTTAAATTTCGAAGTAATACGATAATTAGACATGCGCATGGAGCAGTTTGAATATTCGTATAACATGAAAATTTTTATTTTGAGAAAAACACATTTAAAATTATTGCTATTAGCAACCACATAATATCTAAATAACATTCTATATAACAAATAAATATCACTTACCTCATATATATATATATATATATATATATATATATATATATATATATATATATATATATATATATATATATATATATATATATATATATATTTATATATTATATATATATATATATATATATATATATATATATATATATATATATATATATATATATATATATATATATATATATATATATATATATATATATATATATATATATATATATAATGATACTTCAATTAGCCATAGATTTAGATAAATAATTTTAGCTTTTCAACTTTTCTCATAATTGTACCAGTATCGTGTACAATGATGAGTAACAAAATTCAAATGAAACTCTACTTCAGGCAACTTTGTTTACACATACAAATGCCTACAACTTGGAAAGTAATCACAGAAATTAAATATTCTTTTTTCAAAACATTCCTACTCGTACATAGTTTCACAATTCAATAAAATTTTTAAAAAATCGAATATTTCGACAAATTCACAATTTTGAGAGTCCACTGTCCCTTTAAACTTATTTCGATTAGTACTCTCATTTTGACAATACGACCTCGGACGTGAAATCTTCGTAGCAGGCAATTAAGTTTTCAACTCCTGTTAGGTGGGTGTGCATCAAGTTCACAAATCATCTATATGGTCTTTTAATCGTGAAAAGTAATATAATTAATCTTGGAATAAGTCATTTATTTCCTGGTCTAAATCTGTAATTATTTATTACTTATTATTGCTCTGAATGTTACAGCAAAATTAGTCGATACAAGCTTAAAATATTTTTTAATGAGAATAAGGTAAATTTAACAAAAATCGCTCAACTGATTTTATAAAAGATGCGTATCGATTTTAAATATTTTCCGAAATATTCAAATAATATCGAATAAATATTTTTTTCAGCATTTTCAGTTTATAAATAGATGTCGTTGCAAAATTATTTTACAGGATTTTTTTTAAAAAGAAATTCACTGATCTTAATATTTCAAACTATTTTGCTGTAGGACAGAGTATTAATTTTATTTACTTTCTGAAACAATTCGAATTTCAACTATGAATTATATATTTCCCTCTATCTATTTTGTATCAAGGAAAAACAAATTAATATTCCAAGTACGATTTATGTTATCCCATTAACGATGAAACTGCTTTGAAATATCTTTAATTAGAACACAGTCCTATTAACATATGAAGTACTAAGAGAGTAGATAGATGAAGATTAATTCATTATTTTACCGAAATAATCCACTTATGCCCCTAGACATAAATAAATATATATACCTTGCTTTATCAGTAGAAATTAGAGTAACGATCAAAGCTATGCATTCAAAGCCTGGAATATGATTAATAAGTCGGAAAGCCAAATTTCAAAGAAATATTGAAAATATTTACTTAATAAATAAATCGTCAAAGAGTATCGTGAACTATCCGAAATGTAGCTTTTACAATCTGATAGAAGTAGTGTACGATACATTAATCATTTAAAGAATGTTATACCCATTTATCTTTAGAGATTAATTTGCATATAAAATACAAACATCTTGGCCGTTTTCCTTTCCGTAAATATCGGAAAAGGAATAAACCGTTTCAAAACGTATTAACTAAACAAATTTACATTATTCGTAGCTGTTGACTTTAATATCGTCTTTGGAAAGACATCAAGGACCATATCCATTGAGGAAATAAAGACTTTATTGTCATGTAAGCGTTTTTAAAGCGTTGTTTGGTCATTAATTCCGGTGCAATCATTATTTTATCAGGAGTGGTTGTCTTCCAGCAATACTTGTTATTACGATTTCGCCTTTATTTTCAACTCGCATTTAAACGGGAAGTCTTTCATAGAATTGAATGTTGCTTAAATATGATACCTGGGATTATATTTCACTTGAAGTATTTTCAATGGAGTAGGCAATACCATTTATGTATTACATAAATTTCAATCTCGGGATCTTTTAATTGTGTGTGGACCTGAGTATCAATTTAAAATGTTTTAAACGAATTTTTTTTCCAACAATTTCCTGACAACTCATCTTTAAAGACGTAGTGATAACAATAACCTTCCTTAAGTGAAACCAACAAAAAATACGGTGATCAAATTTTAAATTGACGAAGGAGACTGCGGAATTGAAAAGGGTATGAAATTCATAAAGAACGTGATTTTTTAAATGGTAATTGTCATTACTAACAATATCTATGTTATTCAGCAATAATACTTTTCATCGTTACTTTATCAAAAGTAATTGTCTGCCTATGCTGCTTGTAAGGTATACACAAGATCGATTCACAAGAATCGAACTTTTGAGTGAATGAATTAAAGAAGCTGCTTGGGATATGCTAATTTCGGCATACGCAATACCATGCAGCGTCATTAATAAAAAAGAAGGTGGTTAGGGCTGAAGAAGGTTGTTAAATTGGATAGTTGGAAGGTTGGATAGATAAGCGATTGGAGGATTGGAAGGTTGGATAGATAAGCGATAGGGAGCTACGAGGTATGCAGCCCCAGTACTATCCTAAACTAGTGCTTAGGGGGCCCAAAGTTTACGTGGCAGAATTGCTGGTTTGACTTACTGTTTGTGAGTATTGAAAATTTATTGTTCTTGAAAGCTGTATTTATATATTCCGTACAAGTAGTACGTATGCTTATTACTGTAAAAGCAAATTCTATATGTGCAACGAATTCAATAAACATTGTTTCATGTATAAACTGTGTTTGTATGAAAATCATTTAGAGTACCACTTCAAATTATATACATCCATGTCTGGGTAGAAGTGAGCTTAGAAACTCTATATGCTTAATATTATATCATTATTGCATTTTTATAAATTAGAATCTTATCATAAAATCCTCTATAGATGAACGTTGGTTTCATACATTATCTGGAATAACGCTGCAGTTGAAAAACTCTGCACTGGAAGTAGCTACCTTAATACTGACGATTTATAACAAATTCGAGTTAACTTTAAATCTCTTAATTTAGCATTATAACAACGTATCAATTTAATGTTTACTAAGGTTGACTTCAATTTTCCTACAACTCGGGATTTTAAATAACCATAACAAAAATAGAATTTACCTATACTGAGTAGAACCCCGAAGAAAGATTTTATGGTACTTTGAAGTAGAAAATGATACATTGAAATAAAAAGGTGCGTAATATCTACAAACCATTTGTTTTTGCAATTTGTGATATTATAATAAAAATAATTGTCTGATTTTTTTGTTTATGTAGGTAGATACCACCAATGTTGCTATGGTGCATAGGTAAGGCATCTTTATAAAACAGTTATTTACATCTACCTTAACAGCCATAAAAATCTAAAGAAATAATCAAAATTCCCTTAATTTATATCATCAGGAGTTCAGTTGAAAAAACAAAAAGCTGGAGCGAGTTCCACGTTGTCCAAATGGTTTTGTAGTAGAAATAATATCGAATCCTGCATCCGAGAATATAAATTTGAATTCCAGTATCAAAAGATAAATGCTAGGAGTGCCGATATATGTACTCTATAATTATGAATGATTCAAAAGCTTATGTCAGGAGCGGCATAGATAAACAGTGTTAAGAACTGTTTGAGAGTAACTACATACTTTGAAGACCCCAAAACAGGAAAAGGGTCATATTTGATTTGAAAGAAATATTAAGCGTTGTTTTTCTCCTGTTTTTAATAAAAATATCGTCCTCCAGTTGTTTAGGATAATTAATATTTCTAATACCTCAAAAGTTTTTTAATCTTTGATATATTCTTTTTGGTTGTTTTGTTAAATTATTCCAAACTGATATGCATTGAGTTGTTTCATTTCGTAACAATTCAGTTAAGTATTGAATATAGCTAGGGAAAAAAGTATGAAATAAAAGTATGAAATGAGAATTAAATGGAAGAGGATAATTAAATAAATAAATAAATAAATATATATATATATATATATATATACACTCATGGACAAAAAAATTAGTGCACCAAGAAATAATTGCGGGATCGTAACGAAACTTGCAATGAAGGTACATGTCGGGGAGATATGCAAATGATTAGAAATGCAGCGTGATTGCTCATTATGTATAGCCGGTAGAGGGCGTTGACCATCGTACTCTGTGGAGTATAAAACAGGTAACCAAAGCTTGTTTGAGTGTTCTGAATCATTTACAAAGGAAGAGCTGAGATAGGCATGCCATTACGCCGTGTTCGAAGACAATATAAGAAGTTGTCGCAGTTTGAGAGGGGGATAATCGTCGGGATGATGGAAGCTGGGTGGTCAGCTACGCGAGTAGCTCGTCAATTAGGCCGCTCTGATTGTGTTGTGAGGAGGTGTTGGGACCAGTGGACCCGAGAGATGTCATGTACACGAAGACCAGGCTCGGGACGCCCTCGACAGACCCATCGTCGAGAAGACCGCCACATCGTAAGAAATGCACGCGTACAGCAAACTGCTTCATCGGCCGCCATCCAGGCACAGGTAGCGCCTTCACTAGGGGCCTCTGTGTCTTCTCGAACCATACGAAGGCGCCTGGCTGAAGGACAGTTGGTATCGCGGCTCCCATTACGTGTGCTGCCCTTGACGCCAACCCATCGACGCCTCCGTCTGGAGTTTTGCCGCGCACGAGGAAACTGGACTGCAGCGGAATGGAACAAGGTCGTCTTTAGCGACGAATCCAGATTCAATCTCGGCAGTGATGACAATCGTGTTCGTGTGTGGAGAGCCCGCGGAGAACGCTTCAATCATGCCTTTGCTGTACAGCGACACATCGCTCCCACAGCTGGTGTGCTGGTATGGGGTGCCATTGCCTACAATACACGGTCACCCCTAGTATTGTTCCGTGGCACCATTACAGCCCAGCGGTATGTTCATGAAATCCTGCAACCACATGTGTTGCCACTCATGCAACGGCTCCCAGGAGCCATTTTTCAACAAGACACTGCTCGGCCTCATACGGCAAGGGTGTCACAAGACTGTCTCCGCACTGTTACTACCCTTCCTTGGCCTGCCCGATCCCCAGATTTGTCTCCAATCGAGCATATCTGGGATCATTTGGGACGACGAGTTGGGCATCCCACGAGTTTGAACGAACTAGAGGCAAGGTTACAGCAAATATGGAACGAAATGTCTCAAGACATCATACAGAACTTGTATGACTCAATGCCCGATCGTATCGCATCGTGCATTCGCGCTAGAGGGGGTCCAACGGAGTATTAACTCCTCCGTTCTTTTGCCTTTTTCTCTGAAATAAATTATCCTTTCTCTTTGATTTTCTTATCATTTACTTATATCAAAGTAGTCATTACGTATGTAAAATTTCGTTTCGTTTTGACGACTCCTTCTTGGTGCGCTAATTTTTTTGTCCATGAGTGTATATATACATATATATATATATATATATATATATATATATATATATATATATATATATATATATATATATATATATATATATATATATATATATATATATATATATATATATATATATATATATATATATATATATATATATATATAATTAAGAGAACTTCAAGTGACTTTGCCTTTTGCCATAATTGTAGATTAATATGGGGATCGGAATTTGAATAAGACAGATGTTCAAATCGCCGAGATCTTTCGATTGATGAAACACCAGCGTCGAAATTAAAGGATCTCAGCTGGAATTATAGCCAAGGGAGACGGCCTATAGAAACTTTGCCAAAGATATTCCAAAGCCTTTCGTTAGTATTCCTTCATACACTATTCAGACATTTTAATTCGGATATGGAATTAGCAAACGGAAATTTTTCAGGGAGGGACTCAGCTCAGACTTGGTTCCATTTTCGTTATAATTACGGGAGGATCGGTAATCAAGTGGAGTATGGTTAAGTTAAGAAAAATCAAAAGTACCCTTACAAATTCTGAACAGAGCGTTTGCTAGATAAGGGACTATTCGGTCTGGATTTTCATTCTGGAGGACAATGAAAAGGAAAGAAATATTTATGGTATTTATTAAGACTGCTGTCTTTTAACACTATTGGATTCGCTCACCTCAGTGTTAACCTATGGAGAAAATTTGTCTACTATTTACAGCTATTTAAATGCTGGTAATACAATAAAAATGGTATTTTGAGATAGCCTGAATTTTTTTCCACCTTCCAACAGGAGTTTTTTATTTAAATTTCGTCCACTAAAAGAATTTAGGGGCGTTTAAGACATACATCAACAGATTTGTTTCCTCGACTAAATTAAATTTTAAAACATTATTCGCAATTTTTTACGAAATGAAAAATGGAACAAGGTGTAAAATTTCTTTCTCTATTACGAGTGCAATTTAAAATAAAACCTTTAAATCCATGTAGGGAATTGTTGGACGCATTTTCAAGTTAACATTGAGGTGAACGAATTCAATAGAGTTAGTACACATCAGCCTTAAGTAATATGGTTGCATTTGTAAACACCCTAGTGTATTTTTTTAAAAATTTAGTCTTATATTAGCGAAAATTCTTGAAAAATGTTCTATATCAGATTTTATTTTTTATCACACTAAAAGTAGTGTAAGTAAGAAGATCAAAAGTTTCAACAAATGGGACAAACGCGTGACTACACTTCAACTAAAGAAACTTTAGTTTTTTTTTCTAAAGAAAAAAAACATAGCATTACAGACAATAATAAAAAAAGTCTATTTTTTTATCCGTTCACAAAATCATTGATATTGATGGAGAATATATTTCATAAAAAAGAAAAATATTTATAATAATGAAGATTAAATCCTTATTTTGCATGTTTATAAATTGTAAAAAAGAAATAAATTAGTATGAAAGAAAACAGAAAATAAACGTATTCCGCTAAAAAATGTTGGAGTAATATAACTGAAATATATAAAAGTACATAAGACTTGCTTAAATCAGCAATTTTGTTAATTGTCCATGTTAAAGCTCATTAATGTTTTAATTACGTTTTTAAGAGGTTTCAATACTCACTTTTCAAAAAAAATGTCTACCATACTTAAAAGAGAAAAAACTTACTGTAACTTCTCCTAAAAATCTGGAATTAAACAGCGCAGGTTTTGCAGCACATCACAAGTATTATATGTCATAAAAAAACAAATGTATTGTAGTAGAGATGCTTATCATTAGTGGTTTACAGTATAAGTATTAATTTCTAATTTTCTTAATTAAGTTTACCTCCATGTTCTTGTTTGTTGTTTCGACTAGTTTTTTCTTGTTGCATAGGAAATTACTGCAATACGCGCCTTAAAATTCAAGTATTTATATTAAACTGCAACTCATTATTTGTTATATTTAAATATTCATGTTTTTTAAATCCCTTGTTAGATATAAAAGAACTAGGTGAAATTAATAAAATATTGTAAACATGGCTTCCATTTTTAAAATGACATGTTTGAAATAAAAAAAATGGAGCATTCTTCAGACTTAATGTACTCGGCAATAAATGCATTGACAATACGTGCTAGGTTTTCTAAGAATAAGGCCTCGAATTTGAAAATCCTTGCTTAAGGGAACGGTGGACATTAAAATTTATATTTTTTTACCTTTCATCATAGAGATACGAAATTTTGTACATACATACATTTCACTATAAATATACCTTAAAAGAAATATCCAATCTCATTATAATTTTAGGATATTTTAAAAAATTTTTAGATTTATAAACAAAATTTTAAAATACTACTTGCTACTTAATTTTTGCGATATTTCCTCTATTTTGCATTTTAATCACTTTAAACTGTATAACAAACAAATCTGGGTATCCATTATTTAATTTGTTGAATAGTTAATTTTTGAGAGATTTTTTTCTGAATTCCATTCCGATTTTCATCCAAATTTTGCCTTTTAATAAGTTATAAATCAAATTTAACTACCTTAGTGAAGTCGAATTGTAAAATGTATACCCAGTTTTTTTGTAAACTGTATCAGAACTTTTTCTTATCAATTTCATGAATTTTGAACAAAAAATAATTAGCATAGAGCATTTAAAAAATCTAAAAACCTTGAAAAATCTGTTTTGAGAAAAACAGATTTAAATTTATTACTACACTTACCCTTTATAAATTACTTCATAGAAGCTTCATAAATGATTTTTTACTTGAAAAAAAACTATTTTGGTACTATTAAGCTGCAGAAATATAATTTATTTTTTAGAATAACACAATCAATATTACAATGAAACTATTTGCTCAAATAAAGTTCCACCGTTCCCTTAAATACGTTCTACTTGCGTTTTAAATCCTTAAAGATAATTGCTTTTATGTGCTGGAACCTAATGAAAAGCTATGTCTGTTGTCTGAAACAGATATTGTTACATTCTATTCTTGATAATGAATATACATTTTTTCATAATTTTATCATGCTCCTGAAGTTATTTGTGAATACTATATTCCATTGCTTTTTCAAACATTTATTTATGTTATAACTCTTTTATGGATAAAATGAAAAAGAAAATAATTTAAATCACCACGACCTTAATTTCTTTGATTTTATTTTACATCATTTTTGCTATATATTGTAAATTGAAGAATAATTAATGTGATTCTAAATACTGCGTTTAATACCTTTGAGAATATTTTTGCTAACGTTCAGATAATTTTGAATATCAACAAATATTCAGTGACACGAATAGAGTTGCTCCACAAGAGAAAAAAATAAACTAATTGAATGTGTCACAATGAATAATAGATCGAATATATATGTATGAAAATACAACTATCCAAAGAAAATATTTTGGCATTTCAAAAATCCCCAACATTCCGAAGTTGTATTTACCTCCCATCTGCACTTACCAGTGTTTAAATCAATATTGATGATTTTAACATATCATATTATTGGATTTATCGTAAAAAGTTTTCAGAAAAGCGGGAAAAATAAGAAACGCGTCTTCAGAATTTTGTAGATTTGAAGAATACAATGCACTGCTTTGCAACTTTATGATCGAAGCCCTTTTTTCAACAGTTCGCCTGATTTCCTCGCGCAACGACATGTCAATTTTTATATTTCTCCTGTTCCCAAATATCAGGATTCTTTTATTTAAGTCTGGATAGAAATACTTTGTGATTCCCAGGAAAGAACTATCCTCCATTGAAAAGTAAGCCGAAGAAAAGCAAAGATTATTCTTTGGGCAAAATAACGGGAGGTGTGAAAAATATTTATGAACTTTTGAAAGCAAATTAAGACAGTATGGATTTAAGGATAGACAAGGTAGTTTTAAAGATACAGTCAATTTACAGAAATGCAATAGACTTTTAGATAGCATTATAGAACAGGTAGTTTTACTGTAAAGGTAATTTAAAGAAATATAATAGAATTTCACATACAGGTAATCTTTATTAACTAAACAAGCTTCAAAGAGAAGAATTTATCTTTACAGACACTAATTTTGTATTATAAACATGTATTTATATCTACACACACACACACACACACACACACACATATATATATATATATATATATATATATATATATATATATATATATATATATATATATATATATATATATATATATACATATATATGTATATATACATATATATACATATATATGTATATATATATATATATATATATATATATATATATATATATATATATATATATATATATATATATATATATATATCATGAAGTGAGTAATCTGTAAATTATAATTAAGAGAGAATTGCTGAAACAGAATTCTCACTTAATGAACTGCAATGATCAATATACGATAGCAAATATTTCAAATATATATCTTCCAGTTTTGTTTCTAATTTTTCTTAATTTTTATATGCGAATAGCATAATTGCGCTTTGAATCTGCGAGAAATGAATTTATCAGCAAAACATAAATATTTAATGAGTCTCCTCTTAGTACTTAAATGTAATATTTGTCGTTTTTTTCTTCAAACATCATTGAATAGCAGGCAAAAACCAATAATTCTGCATTCAGAATTAGGAACCTAAAATGTAATGCTTGGGGAATTTTTACGAGGAAAGGATTAATTGTAAAATGTCTTAATTTTAAGTAACTGAAAATTAAGAGATTTTTCGTTTCAAATAAAATAAATAATTAAGAAAGATAATAATAGCTTTATAATGATGTGTTTCAATAAAATAAATTTATTGTATACGGTAGGAGGAAAAGACTGATAAAGACCGTAAAAAATTCGGTTTTATAAATATATAAATGAAAAATACTTTGTCCATTATCAAAATTTTTAGCTATATTATCATTAGTAATTTAATTGTCTTTACTTAAATGATAGATATTGCGTTCTTCTTTTAACTGGAAAGATATCATAAAGCCGATTTCGAGCTAAATCCCTTATTTGTTCTTAAGTTAATGCTTCTATGATATAAGATTATTATATCATACGGATAATCTATTTTTATATGGAATTCAACTGTATTATATAAAATGCAGACAACGTTTCTTTATTAACAAACACGATTAGACTCGTTCCCCATCATTCTAGAATTTTTGCGGAACACTGGATAAATATATGTGAAAGCAACAATTTTAGGGAATAATTTTAGCGGTGGTTCAATTTTTGTTATGAAGAGCCGTCACATTTCGGAAAACCGTTCGAGAGTTTGAGAAAATATGCCAGAAGTGCATATCATTTGAGTTAGCATTATGCAGCCATGTACACGTATTTCAAGCTTTTGTTTATTTATATATTGATTTTGCCGGGTGAGACGGACAGATGAATCGAGTTTATAAACATCTCATACGAGGAATTCATGGATCACGCAGATTATTTGCATCGTTAGCGAGGAAAATTATCGGAGAATCTGATGTCATTTAAAAATTGACAAAGTTGTTGTTTGCCAACTGTGCTGTCGTGTCAATATCTATTTGATACAGCGAATGCACATGCTGAAAAAAACTGTTCTATAAACATTGTATCTTTAAGATTTTACTAAAGGCTAAAGGAAATGATTTGAGGTTTATAGCACTTAAAGATTATGAATCTAGTCATTAAATAATAATTCAATACTGAAGAAATAGATATTAATTTTTTGCTTAAATATTTCCCACATGTGACACTAGATTTTTATATTAATTTTATCATTTTTTGGAAGTTTATAACTTTTCAAACGTGTTTCAAAATACATTTTATGCAATATACTTGTTGAGTCGAAAAGTGACAAGATTTTACCATTCCTCATACCTTATTATATTTCTAATATATTCTTCATAACTTAATATATTCTAACAATTAGACAGGAGTTTCAACTTCTGTCATATGTGCTACCAATAAATAGCGTCTATAAAACATGAAAATTGAATCCATGGGGCTATTCAATAGTTTTCTGTTTTTACATTGAATATCCAAAATGTTTGTTTTGTGAATTTATGAGGAAAAATATTACGGACCGATGAGTATGCTAATTAGGTGATTAGCATTCGAAGATATATTGCTCATTTTAACAAAACGATGTCTTTAAAAAGAACTTTTTATTGAATGCACATAAAATAGAATTATGTGGGAATCCGTCTCTTATAATTCATGTAAAAAATCATTTTATGTGTTCTTTAGCACATTTAGTGTAAAACTGTAAAATTCATGATTCAGTTAATGATAAATATACTCCAATTTTAAAAAATAAGTGCTTGAAAATGAATTGCAATTATAGCAGGAAGATCGGCCTAAAAAATTTGTTTCAAACAATATATGATTTTCAATCTATATAAAAAAAGGTTTACACTTCATACTTTGTCATACTTGACTAAATTTTATAGGGTTCATAATTTTGAAGTTCTTATATATATGTCAAGTTTTGTTGAATAATAGTAACTTCTTATTATGTAGCTTCTTATTATCTAGTAAAATTAGGTTTATAAAAAGGAAAGACATTGAGTATCTTAAAAAAGGTATGAATCTGTACTATCAAATATATATTTGAATTTCATTGATACAAAAAGCTAAAATATAGTGCGATAAGCAAAACATATTTTCGCATTACATTTATATTTTTGTATGTTATCATTGAAATTTTATTTTGCTGCCATCAACGAGAGAGATAAATATCGACAAGTTTTAGACATTTTTAAATATTTAACCCTTAATTTTAGTAATTGAACTTAATCAGAAGTTGAAAAGTAGTACAAATAACTTTACATTGCATCTACATATAATGGCTACTACATTCTACTATCTTACAAATACTACGTATACATAAAATTATTTAAGCAATAAAGCAGACACCTTTAATTGGAACTTAGTTCATACTTATATTTTATAATTAGAAACTGGTCACATTTTGTTTTATGTTTGGGTAAAGCAATTTTTTTTCAAAATTTTTCTTACCTGAACTTCATCTATTCTTTTTCTTTACATATACAATATTATTTTGCTTTTAAATATTGTTAGCACATTCTGATTTTAAATGTTAAATTCTAAGAATAAAGCAAAAAGTTAAAATTATTATAATAAACCATATTCCATGACTGATAATTAAAAAAAATATATATATATATATATGAAGAAATATTAACATATTATATTATTGTATGCTATATTTCCTTAATAAATATGCCATATGACATATAACATTCCTATAGAATTAATTTTGGCTTTATATAGTGAAATCTACTATAAAAATTAACGTGGTTTTCAATTAATCATGTTTACAATATCTTTTTATTCCAATTAAGGGGGTTCACAAGTTGTAATTAGCAATTTTTAACGACCAGACATCATTTAAGCATATATGTGTGTTGTATATGATAGCCCTTTATATAGATATTATAGAAAGTTAAATGGGTTTATATTATTTATAAATACAAATGTTTATAGTCATGGCTACACTTCTGGTAATGGGGAATACAGAAACATATAAAACGAGATTATAATGTAATATATAAAATATGTACTTCCAGCATATAAATTAATTCAATATTATTTTAGAGATATTTAATTAAAGGTACGTAGTGTAGTTTAATTTTATACCAAAGTTACCCAAGCCTGCTTATCGTATGTTGTAACTATTATGCAAGATATAAATGCAAGAAAATATTACTAGACCGTCTAAAGGGTTGAGCAAGTATCGTCATATGATGAAGAGTTATGCAAGTTATCATCAAAGTCAAAGGTTGCAAAATAAACCTAAGCATTTTAAATTATTCACCCAGCCTTTAGGGATTAAAAGTTGCATTTTGTCAGAGCTAAATTCAATATGAACCCTCTTAGACTTCCTTATCAAACCAAAAGTAAATCACTGAATCCTTCAGTTAAAGTTCAAGAATAGAGAAAATATGAAATTGTTTCCTTGTTTTCTTTATTCAGGTGTTTTAGTTTGTATAACAATATATATATATATATATATATATATATATATATATATATATATATATATATATATATATATATATATATATATATATATATATATATATATATATATATATATATATATATATATATATATATATATATATATATATATATATATATATATATATATATATATATATATATATATTAAGAAATAATTACAAGATAAAAAACTCTTTATATACCATGTTTCTAAACTTTCTGTTGAATCATATAAACTTGACAATTCTATGTATTAATAAATATTTTAAATTTATTTTAATGAATTATCCCATCAACTTGAAAGAAAATGAAGTTAATTTGAAGTTAACTTGCGTTTGGCTTTTCGTTCCCATCCCGGCTGACAGATGGCTGCAACAGTCTACAAAACAAAATTAATTGAAAATGAATTCAAATCTGCTTAAAGATGGCTAAAAGTATTAAAATAATGCATTGTCACCGTGTTCTGAGCTATTCTAAAAGTTTCAAAAGTCTAGCTAGTCGGGAAGTTATTTAAAAATCAATTGCAAGATTTGTGCTGGACAAACGCGCACACAAGAAAGCGAGTTAATAAAAACATGGTAATTAGGGAAAGTATTAAAATGTATGTATAATTGTTATGTTATCTAATTACAAAGTATAACTTTACGAAAACAAATATTGATGGGTTCCACATTATTATACACTTCTAAAAAATATGACATTTAATTTAAACTAATAAATTATTTCCATCAAAGGCATATCTGCATATATTATAAGTTATACTGGCTTGCACATTTTTTTTCGAGCCCTGTCACCATTCCTGCTGATTATCATGTAAAATTATTTCCTGAATCCGGATATAACCCCCGTTTCCTCCTATCACCCACCTTTTTCGGGGAGGCTCCTCCACCTATTTTTATCATTTTTCGATAATTTGTAGTGATGAAAAGGATTATTTTAGCCTTTACATTTCTTCTGAGGGGCGACAGAGGTGAAAAGTTCTAAAACATAAACATTTGTAGCAAGGAGGCAGTTTTTATTTTATTTTATTTTTTTATTTTTTATTTTTTATTTTTTTTTGGGGGGGTTGCCCTTTAATTTGTAAAAATAAAAATATTAAAAATGATCGATTTTCCAGTTTTCTTTTGCATTTTTTCACATATTCCAGCTTCCAGACCCGATAATCCTTCCCCAAACACCCCCAAATAATAAAAATATATAGCAATAATAATATATAGCAGCAATAATAAAAATATATAACAACAGTTCGGAAGATTCACTGTACCAAGCTGGTGTTCTCTATACCTCGCGCTCACAGGTTTCCACAGGGATTTTCATTCTTTGACAAGTTTAAACTTGTATTGCTCTTGTCACTATAGTCCTACATCGTAGTCCTTATCTTCCCTCAGTACATACCTCAGTTTTGGTACATATCCTTCATATCCACAGAGTATGCAACCGGGACTGTTGGCAACTCATTCCCATTGGCCAACAGGCTTACTTTCAAACTTGTCTTTGATGAGTCTATAAACGGTCTCCATTTGTCTGGGTCACATGGCATCTTCAGTTCTATCATCAATGCATTTGAATTAGGACAGAACACTAAGCCTTCATTTTCCGAAAAAGTAATTTCTGTGTTGACTGCCTGGTCCTATAAGAAAATATTTTCACGCCTTATTCTGAGAGATTCCACAGCTGAAGTCGAGATTCAAGAAGTTGAGATTTCCTCTTAGGTAACTCTAAATCTCTGACGAGAGCATTCTATACCGACTGAGTAACGATGGGAGGTTGTCGATTAGCTAAATCATATATTACTCGTCATCATATATGATTCGGGAACACTCGTCATCATTGGTGGACGTATTATTTGATGGTTCAGGCTGTGGCTCAAAATCTTCCAAATCCGTTTCTGGCTCTAGAGAAGAGGTTTTCGGGGGCACTGGGATTGGTAAAGATTCGTTGTGAGGAACTGCCCTTAGAGCTGAAGGGATATTACGATACTGAATTAAGGCGTTCCCGATGAAAAGCAGCTAATGGTCGGGAACAAACCTATATATCAGTAGAAAAAATACATTTGAAATTTTGACTCTTATCCGCTTTTTAACGGAAACGCCTCAATTGCATGATTACTTTTGTTAGAGAACCCGACGGTGGAAGTCATACAAAAGTAACAATCTGTGAGATGACAGCGAGATTCCCAACAAACCATAGACACAGCAAATAGCATTGATTTACGGGTATCTTTGAGCCATTTGGTCAAGCTACTGTAACAAGAAGTGAAGCAAACTGTTGGAGCCCAATCCTTGTCCTGATTGCCAACTTGGCAATCAAAGTAAAATTTATAAGCAGTTTTAAGAAGAGGAGAAAGGTGCTTTGGTTGCGCTTTTAAAGTCAATTCCCCTCAAACACAGCAGAAGCTATCGGGGTGAATTTTACACTCGCGTGGCGAAATTGAACAGTAAATCAATACTCCATATTTATCACAACACACACTCACGTACTGTAATTCACATGGAAAAAGCCCGAGTACAAAAAAAAATTCTACTCTTTTACACAATTTAAACAACTTGGAAACACAGAATCCCCGTCTAGAACACCGACAAGTCTATTCTACGACAGTGACAAGAGCAATGTAAGCTGAAATTTGTCAAAGCATGAATATTCCTAGGGAAACCTGTGCAAGCGAGGTATTGAGAGCGTCAGCATGGTACATTGAATCTTCCGAACTGTTGCTCTATATTTTTATAATTGTTGCTTTATATTGCTGATATGTATTTTTATTATTTGGACGTGTTTGGGGGAGGAAGATGGGGGGGCTGGAAGCTGGAATAAGTAGAAAATAACTGAAAAAATTGCGAAAAAATGGAAAAGTCGATCATTTTTAATGATTTTTTTACAATTTAATTCGCCAGATTCCCCCAAATCTACCTCATTGCTACAAATGTTCATGTTTTCGAAATTTTAAACCCTCTAGCTCCTCAGAAGAAATGTAAAGGCTACAATAATCCTTTTCAGCCCTCCAAATTATAGAAAAGTGATAAAAATAGGTGGGGGCGTGCTCCCCCGAAAACAGTGCGTGATGGGGGAAAACGGGGGTCATATTGGGATTCAGGAGGCCATTTTACATAAGAATCAGCAGGAATGGTGTCAGGGCCGATTTCATGCAGACCAATGTTATTCAAAACAACGCATTTCATATATTTAGCTAACTGAAAATTAAATATTTAGTTTCATGGTAATATTTTCATATTTCAAGTCAAAAAGCTAAAATATTTCACTCTGCTAGCTGAAATACATCATTATTATTTACATAAATAGTTTTTACAGTTTCATAGCTTAGTTTAAAGCAAGAATTATTGCTGATTAAATTAAATTCAGCATGGAACTCATTTCTTTGAGAATTAGTCTTTTGCAAAAGAAGAGTTGCAAAAGAAGAGTGCAAAAGAAGAGTTTTTTGAAGACATATCCAGGAATGTTTTGAATAATTTTCCTTGATTTGACTTTAATACTACCTTCCCCAACTCGTACAGGCTTCAATCATGTAATAAAATTACGATTAGTTTCTAAGACATATTTGTAATACAAAGGTAAAAAGGTGTGTAGCTAAAGAAAATGATGGATGATCGGATTTTAAAGACTATAATTTATGATGGATACTTCAGGAGATTTCACGCTCATTCATCGGTTGTTTTACAAATACCATTCATGGAAGATACAAAGAATTTTTACATTGTTAAAGTCTTTTGTGAGCCCAATTTTGATAGCGATAGCTTTATTTCTCATGAATTTACTAATAATCTAATTCTTTTTAAAATACCATAGTGGATGTAATTACTGAGAATGTTGCTTGTGGTTCAATACAAATGTCTAGAGATACTCTCTAACTGATATATCAATGCAAGTAACTTATGTAAATAACTTGAATTTTTATTTTGGATTTTGCTACGAATAAGGTAAAATAATTTTTAAACACAGAACAAGTATAATAAAGGCGATGTACTTAAACATGACTTTTACAAAAAGTATTTCAAAATCTGTAATTAATATACATTGGTATTTGAACAAAGGTAGAAAAATTATTAATAATTCTTTACTATTTTTCCCATTAAAATCAATGATGCACAACTTTTGTGGTCTTTCAATTAATAATTAGACAAAATTTCTTAAATTTCATTATGAACCAGTTAAGCAGTTTTGACCATTTGGAAAATATCTAGGAATGCAATATCTATGATTTTCGCTTACAGAGAACATAAAAAATAACGAAACAAGATGTCAAGTAGATTTTTCGTGTACTGTATATAAATTATATAATATATATATATATATATATATATATATTATATAAAGGGATGAGTAATTATGCTTCGTTACGTTTTTTGACTGGAAACAAGGTTTTTTTTCCTTATATGAGAGGAAAACAAGGTTTTTTTCCCCTATTCTGAATATGGAAGGTGCTTAAAGGTCTTTGGTCTCTTTTTCTCAGTTCTTCTGAAATAATATGCTTGTTTCGTTCAATATACATGAAGTATAAGAAAAATTAAAATTTCTGTTTATTTGTTAACTAACTTAAAATCTCTGCAACTGAAAAATCAAAGTTAAGATTAAACATTTCACATGTGTCATTGAATAGGCTTGAATATTTGAATTAGATATTAGAGCAATTTTTTTTCTTAGTTCTCAAAAAAAAACTTCAGGTTTTAAAAATGAATAAGAAAATATTATTTATCAGTTTTGCTTTTGTTATTTCTGTAGAAATATAAATGATCTTTTAAACCAGTGACACAACCATAATACCTCTTCAGTTAGAAAGACGGATTATATTTTCTCACATGTTAGAATGGGGGGGGGGTGAATTTGATCTTTGAATTTTTCCTTTCATGTATGCATTTTTAAAATTCTAGGAAGGAGGGGTTGTATTGAACCTACCTACCTTAATGTTATAGTTGCACCACAGTTTTTAACATAAAATAAAGAAAATTATGATGTCAATTTCAGTTGTTAAAGAAAAAATATATTTTATTCCATTTTAATTCCAACTTGGATGAGGCTGTTTTCAGATGTGTCCATGAATCAAGAACAGTGTATTAATTAAAACAGGAATCACTCTATTTAGACAAACATAAAATTGTAAATTATTTTCTTTAATTACCAAAATCTTGAATATAAAGAACTGGATATTGGCTTTGGAAGTATTGGCTTTGGAAATAATCATGATTTACGAAGGTAGACTAGATCAGAATTTTAGCCGAGCTACATGATAAAGTAAACGATGATTAAAAGTAATCTTAGCGTTTCATAGATAGCGATAGATAGCGTTTTGTAGTGATTGAAAATAAAGTTGATTTGCAGAAGAAAAAAATAACTATGTATATTTACATAGGAAAATTCGAGAGAGAAAGGTACCTTCAGTCAGATTTCTATTCAATGTGTGTGCTTAGCACTCAATTACTTAACAGTACCTGTATATAACCCAGTTATTGAATTTAATCAGATTATCTTATTCAAAGTATCTTTTTCAAATTATCTTTTTCAAAGTCAACTTCCTCTTAAATGTAGCACTATTTATTAAGATTTAAAAGGAAATATTCCCTATTTTTCCCATATACGATTTAAAAATAAATAAAGAACATTTTGCAAAATATATCGTTACAATAATAGGACTGCTCTTGAGTTTAACATTTATTACTCATCACAAGCATGTTTACATATGTTAAGAGCACTTAACTGTACTATTGCAGCAAGAGAGTTAACTTTCTTAGAAAAACACTTTAAAACTATTTCCGAATTGCAATGTCTCCTATAGGCATTACAAATATAAATGCCTCCAATGATTTTAGAACCTCCAGAAAACAGAATGATTTGGGCGTATCTGAAATTAGTGCGAGTAATTCGATCTACTAGTAATTTAAAACAAAGGAGTGAAGCAGCATTATATTTTTTTTTATATTTAAATAACATAGAAGATTGTTATAAAGACTGTTGTCACTTCTAGATAAGTCAAAATTTTCTTCAACATAATTTTAAAATAATGAGTATATAATTTCCTTAAATGTAAAAGTATCCTTTCAAATCATATTTCTAATATAAGGTTTGTGTAAACTAACGATATTTTTAAGGACTCATAAAGGACACAATATTATTTTCAATTAGTAGAATTTAGAAAGCATTTGTGTTTTTGATATACATAAACTTTGAAAGAAATGTCAGAAAATTTCTAATATTTTCAAATTACGTTTAATTTTGAAAATACGAAAACAAAATGGTATTTAAATTACACATAATTCGATTCTTGTTAATTATACATACATACATACATACATGCATATATATATATATATATATATATATATATATATATATATATATATATATATATATATATATATATATATATATATATATATATTTATAAATTGTCGCATTCTTCATTTTAATAATCGTTACCTTTTCGCTGTGATCTATGATATGTATGTCTTACAAAAATTAATGACCTTGTTTGGCAACATCAAATATCCTTCCTTGTTGGGAAACAATTTCTGAAAAAATATATTTATTTAAGCTTCTTTTTTATCATTTCCGAGACGCAAGAGAAAATATCTATTTGGAAAGAATAAAAAATCCCTATAAGCTATGATTAGGTATTATATAAAACTGCTGTTTTATTATTTCATCAAAAGTATAATGAATACTTTTAGGCAAATTTATGTATTTTTTTTTTTTCCTTTAGGAAATTAAGTATTTTTGCAATGTCATTTCCTTCCAGTGAAGTGGTCTTACAGGAAATAATTTAAACTTAATTAATGAAAAAGAACTTAGATTTTTTTAAAAATATCTCTCATGTAAGGAGAAGTTTTTTTTTTATCACCTCTCATTAAAAGCGATTTATTAAATAATTTTATCCTATATGACTCATAATATTTACATTTCACTCACAAAATTATAAATTTATACACATTAAATTTATGTTTTTCACAAAAATGTATGAGGAAATTTATGCTCTTGATTATGGAAATGATCTAAGTCATTGTCCGGTGATTACGAAAGTCGTGTAAGTCAAGAGTATAAAAAAATAGTTTATTACTTTTTTCACGTAGCAATCTTTTACACTACCATAATCTGATGCATCCTTTCAAAATTTCATAAAGTGATCCGTAGATATTTTCAAAATATTTTATTATGCAGTATAAAAATATTTTTTTAGTTTTTTCAAAGTCAAACATTAAATATCTCGAAGAGAAATATATATGACTTACACCACTTTTGTAATCATCGGTAAATTGACTTAGACCACTTTCATAACCATGACCACATTTATTTCTGGCGAATTAATGTTATAAATTTAGGTCTATATTTCAAAAAAAAATGTTTTTTATTAAACTTATAACCTACAAGAGAAACTCTCCTATTCACATTCAAATTGCACCCTGATTACCGACTTATGTCTAATCAGATATTTTAATTTTTAGCGGAGAGTATTAATAACTGATATTATATAACAATGTGTTCAATGTGTTTGACTTCTAAATACTTAAGTTATTAATATAGAGTCTACAGCTGTATTTAAGTCTGACATATTTCTGATAGCGAAAGATGTTATCTTTATAATTGGAACTATTTCAAAAAATAAATTTGTTACTGAGATACTCATTAATTTAAATCTTAATCATCATAATAAGATTGATGTCAAAACAAGGTTCCACAAAGAACTTAAAATCTACCTAGGCAAATATTTGGGTTTTCTCCAATATGCAAGGAAATTAAACGCGAAGGTAAATTTATTGGAACTTTATTTATAGCTTTATGTTTTCATAACATTGTAATGAAATTAAATAATTGTCAGCACTTACATCTCTTTAGAAAAATATATTTCTTGTGAAAAAGAATCTTATATATATATATATATATATATATATATATATATATATATATATATATATATATATATATATATATATATACGCTGCAATTCGAAATTATAAAAGATATGACTTATAAGACCCTATAAATCATTGAAAGTATATTTTGCAGAATTTGAAGAAATTAAGGGAAGAATACAAATATTACTCTGCTCTAAATTATCAAAATGAATTTATGCAGTATTTGCCATTCAGGTGATTTATAGGAAAAAAAGACAGGCAAATATCAGCATTTTTCAATATGAGCATTAGTAGTGTGTTTTTCTTTTGATACTAGGGGCTTCGCCCCTAGGCTCGCTACGCTCGCTCCTCTGGTGAATCAAGTGAATGAATGACTCAATACTTGTTTACAGCGATTGAGTCATTCATTTGTTTACAGTTGAAGCTTCCCCCCCCTCCCGGCGAAATGGATGAAGCCCGGGTAGATGGGGGGTATAAGCCCGGATGAAGATGGGTGAAAAATCGGATCTTCTTTTAATCCTTCTGCAAAGCAAGCGAATGAGAAGATTTTTTTGAAGTATTTCTTTAAAATTCAATTAAAAATCGAAATTTTAAGATAGAGACTTGAAATGAAGTTTATATGAATGAGAAAGCTTTCATCTTCCAGTTGATATAAATATTTTCTTTGTAACATAATAAGTCTGATAGCATCGAATTTATATATCTCGAAACGCATAAATTTTTCCAAAAAGTGGGTTTTCAATTTTAATAAAAATCTCAGTCTGTTTTAAATTATTTTTAAACAAATGAGGTCTTGTTTGAAAGAGAAATGTCTGTAGTCTTAGATTGTAAAAAAAAAAAAATCTGCGATCCTTTTTTGGCGAGTTATCGTAATCTGAACATGAAAAAGTCAATATTTTCCCACAAAACATAAAATTAAAAAAAACTTAAAGTCCGACGAATATGAGACGTGTCTTACTTTCTTCCCCACATTATTCTGCATCGATTGGTATCGGTCTCGACTCCATACCCCTAGCGGTTTCGGAGGAGATAGCTTGACAAGCTTTTGACAGCGGCGGCGGCGGTGGCTGCTGCAGCGGCAATTAGTTTTTTTTAGAATAGAGATATTTGGTGGACATAAAAGGAAGTTTTAGGTTGTAGTAGTTTTTCTTTTGAATGTCGTTGTTCGTAATACCAAAAACTATTCGTAATGTGCATCGGCACTTTTCAATTTTATCTGTTCGCTATTCCGTGCGGCTGCAATCTCATTAATAGAAGTCAAAATCTGTCAAAAGATACGTTTTATTACTTGCTTTATTTTCTGTATGCTGCAAGAATACATACGTGCGTTTGTTTCCATTTATGAGGAATTTTTGAATAAAAACATTAACGGTCATCTCGAAACACAACAACTGGATCCTTTGTCTTTTTTTTCAAATTTTTCGAAGACAGATTGGTGATTATTTTTACTAAGCAACTTCTAGTAGTGTTTTTTTCACTGGTAACGCTTTTATTGAATTCATCAATATAATGTTTAATGTCCATTGTCCATCTGTGTATCTTTAAAATCTTTCTTATTCGCATGCTTTCTCTTTCAGATTTTTAGTTAAGTTTTTAGGGGGTGCTAATCACTAAAATACGCTTTTACAATTTTTTATCATTACATTATTTCAGCCACTTCAAAATATTGAATTAGAAGTATTTGTTCATAACACGGCTTTTACGGGAATCTGAGTGCAACATTCACGCTTCAGTTATGCAATTAAATCTGAAGTAAACACAATTGTAAAATTTCAAACGAGATAGGAAAAATACTATAAGCAGATAGCAGGCAAAACTGCGAAAAGGCTTGCATTTTCACAAACACTCTGAAAATATTTTTTTCTAAAAGTACTTAAATCACTAGTAGCCACATTAGTCGTTGTCTTGTATTTTCTTACAAACTGAAAATCGCCACTAACTTGGAGACTACATCACTAAAGTTCTCAGACTGGTAAAAAATATACTTATAAATTTATTCTATCATGGGAATTTTACAGCCAGCATAAAATAATAGTATTTAAAAATCTTATGATTATATTTTGTTCTCAAAGGCGATAGCATAAATAAATTTTACAAAATTAGAAACATTCTTATTAATGTGTTCAACTTTTTTATCTATATTTCTGTTTAACTAAATCACCCGTTCTTAACCAGTGGTTCGTGGAACGAAGGTAATTGGAGGAAACCCAAGAAATCGTCCGAGGAGTCAGCGGTGATTTTAAAAAATAAAGCGTTTCATATTTTCAACGATTGTGATTGAAACAATTTTTAAAAAATGAGAACTAATTTCTTTCTCCCTATTTTTTATTCAAGTTCAAAAAATAACTTAAACTTCTTTCTTTTCCTTCCGTTTCGATTACGAAAAAATCCATATGCTAATTAAAAATTCTCTAGTATATATTCTATGTCGTGGAGTCACAGCGTAGCTGCAATTTTGCAACTAGTAAACAAATGCAAGCTCAAAAATCTCATTAACGTTTTCATAGGCCTTTTTGTATTTCCAATTAAGTTTACTTTACGTTAAATTTGTTACTGTTATTTAGTTTATTTGTAACTTTTTATTAACGTTATTCATCACAGAGGGTTTGTCCGTTCTGAAAATTATACCCACATTTTGGCTCTAAAAGAGTTTGGTTGAGAGAGGATCCCCAACGAATTTTCGTTGGCAAATGGTCCCTGATAAACAAAAGGTAAAGTACCACTTTTGGAAATGAACTCTCCTCTTTCCCAAAACCACTAAAATGTAGTTTCGTTGATATAATTACCAGTTTATTCAATCGTAGGGGACTCTAATTAATGTTTTAACAAGAATGACCCCCATTGTATTTGCACAATTATTAAGTATAGTTTCGTCACCTTTTATGTGCGCTATCTGCGATCAATCGTTTAAAAAAGACGATGCGAACCAAAGTCACACATTTCTCATTCAGCTTCTGATGTGCTTATGTTTATGTCAAACATTTAGATAACGCATAAAGGACAGAGTTTACGCCGCAAGGGATTTATCGAAAGGAGAGGAAATGTATTGCATGAAAGAATGATACATTGATTACTGTGTAGCTCTGACAAAGGGAGAGGGAAAGAGAATGCACTAAAACTGTTATCACCAAGAATCAGAATTTTCAAGATATATGAAACCTCTCGTAGTAATGTTTTAATATGCAAGTAGACTGCGGAAATGTTTGAATTAAGGTTACTTGGTATAATTTCTAGCTTTGAAAATAATTAAAATAATTATTCATATCATGAATTTGTGGTGTTTTAAAATTTTTAATGACTATGTTCGCTCTCTTTAATCATAATAAATTTATTCTTACATTGATGAAATCCCATGATTTTAGAATTTTTGTATACATTTTGTTTTCCGTTTTTGTTATAGAAAAAATCATTATGAATGACTTAAAATAATGATTAATACTGTAGTTATTAATATTATAGGGGAATAAGAATGAAAAGCTAGATTACTCCTTAAACAAATTTAGTTCAATTTTCTCGAGTCGCTTGTTTTAATCTACGAGTATTTTATATTAAGTTTTCATTGAAACATGTATAATATGCAGTATATAAAACATTTACGAGTGCGTTTAATTAGAATAACTTGAAGAAGAACAAAAGTAAAAAATATATTTATAAAATATCCTATATCTTTTATGCATATACGTACATGTTATCACTCTAAATACATACTTTTTTTCATGCAAATAAGGGTGGGCCCAACTCAAAGTGAGACTTTTCATTTTATTATATAATGGTTTATTGGTTGAAATATGTGAAAATACAGGAAGTAATAGTGATAAATGACCTACATATCCGCTGCACAGGTTCACCTTGTTGATTCAAACAAGTATCTCAGAGATTACTAGGTTTTGGATACCCTAATGCTAACTCTACACCAACTGCAACAAGGACGTAAAACATGTCTCTACGTTATGGCGCATGCGTGTAACAAACAATTTTGTCTCTTCCGGTTTGTGTCACTCTCTTGTCCTGCTCTTTCGAGTCTTGGAAACAGTCCAACTTTTGTCTCTGTAGCCCTGCTCGACAGCCAATCAGAATAGGAAGATTGTGGCGTTCAATCGATTTTCGTGTACACCTTGCTTAATTCGATTTCTGTTGATGTTTTCAACCCAATGCAGACGTCTTTTATAATTAGTTAGAAGTTCTAAAAGCAATCGTCTTCGCTGTAAATGGAGTTTTATCAAACGCGGACGCGACCTGTCAGCACATGTTGTAGAAGGGGAGTAAAGGATTTGCTTCCGAAAAGAAGGTCATGAGCATGCACAATTAAAATTTATCTTTTCTCCGTTGAATAGCTCTGTGAAGGCTTTTGTCACAGCCACAGAGACATGCAACAAAATATTTTTGTCTTTTGTTGCCGTCGCTGTTGGTGTGAAGCCACCATTAGCAAAGAATATCCGTGATTATCTGCGGAATTTTTCCCAAACAACTATAATGAAAATTTATTCGTTGATATAATTAGCAGCTTGTTCAGTCGTTGAGGACTTTAATCATTGTTTTAACAAGAAAGACCACCATTGTATTTTCATATTTATTAAGTATCGTTTTGTTACAATTTATGTGCGCTATTTGGGATCAATCGTTTAAAAGAGACAATGCGAACTGAAAGACGATGTGTCTTGAAAGACGTCCAGTACCTCTGCATTGTGAGCAAACCGGTGGCCTTTGAAAGCCTTTTTTCAGTAGGCCGAGATGTGGTAGGCGCAGGGTGACAGGTAAGGGGTATAGGTGGGAATGATCGAGTACAACCCAGCGAAAGCCCAGCAACAAATCTTGTCCACAGCAGTCAATTCCATAGGTAAAGCCAATTGTGCTTAAGCAGGTCTCGGCATATCTCGTGGTCACACGACCTTTACGAATTTCTCTAAAACATCTGAATGCTGTGCTCTGAGACAGACTCTCATGTCTATACACATCCCTCTTAGGACGAACAATTTTCGCTCCACTAACACCTTCTGAAGTTGAATAGCAGTTCGCTAGGCCTGTATGAATGATCCTATGTCAAGTCCGTACGTAATCAACTTGCTTATACACGTTCAAGCAACACACGGAAA
This sequence comes from Dolomedes plantarius, assembly GCA_907164885.2. NCBI lineage: Eukaryota > Metazoa > Arthropoda > Arachnida > Araneae > Dolomedidae > Dolomedes > Dolomedes plantarius. Next base: position 72,333,584 of record OU015493.1, on the reverse strand, counting down.
CTTACCGACGATCAGAGCTTTGTTTCGTAGCATACAACGTCAACGTCATCTACTGGAGCAAACACAAAGCTCTTGTTATTTAACCATTGGGTATTTAACTCCTAAAACAAAAGTCTCACTGTCATTTAGGCCACCCTTATGTATGGATAGATAGACAGACATATATAAACATACATGTGTCGTGTGTATCGGTATTTCTAAGACTCAGTCATTAAATATATTTTTGAGAGAATTCTTAATGCTCTGTCATTTTAGCTCACTGGCATAGAAATAAGACAAAAGAAGGAAAGCAGTGGCTTTGACAGCAAGATCAAAAGTCAGTAGAGCGAATGATATGAAAGATGCTAAAACAATATCCGTCCATGTGCTGGGTTGCTTGTTTTAAATTATTTATAGCTATGGTATCGCAGTTAAAATAGTTGACATATTTTAAGTCATCATATTTATTTTATGTATAATAACATAAATAATCAGATGTCATTATATATCCTAAAATTGGAGAAGCATTATCTCCATGTTATAAGTAAATAATTATTTTTAAGAACTGTAAAATTCTAGAATTTATTTTGGATTTTTAATTCTATACAAATACATTTACATGCTATTTTATTTATATATGAAATCACTTGACTGTTTTTTATTTCATTAATTTTTTATTTCTAAAATATTTTGTGTTTTATTACTTTAAAACATAAGAAAAATTGCTATAGAGTAAAAATAATTTCCTTATGTTTAAATAAAAAATAGTTAATTTACTTATGTGAGATTGTACGATTACTAACAATCACCAATTTTTTTTCAAAACTGAGTTAAAGATACTTTCTATTAGTATTTAAATCCGTTAATAGTGAATTTTCTTGGAAAATGTACTACTAATAATAAAAAAGTGGGAACTTTTTGAAAGGTAAATTGAAATTGATATCTTTAAGGGGGCAAATGATCTTCAACCTCGTTTCTTAAATTTTCAATATTTTACTCAATATACCATATGAGCATTGTGAATATTCTTCATTATTGCATTGTACTCATTTACAATTCATAAAAATATTTTGCGAAAGAATAAGGCTTTTTTTTCAAAAATGCCAAAATTTTTCAAAATGCTCCATGCGCAATCATTTTTTTTCTTCTGATTTCTTCCAAATTTCTCAGGATTGTTAATGGAAGTGTTGTCGTTAAACTGTGCATAGTTCTTTGAAACCTCAAATATTATTTTTCAAATATATAGACCATGAAACAAAGTAAAAAATGCAAACACGAAAACACAACAGGCAGAATGCGAAAAAAGTTATTTAAGACTTTAGATTCATGTAAGAAAAAAAAATCAATACACAATTAGGATAGTTACGTACATGTGGTAAACTTATATTAAAAAAATAAGGTTTTTAAATTATACAAAATGCGCATGGAACATTTTGAATAATGCTAGAATTTTTTTAATTATTTTTTATAAACAAGCGTTATTCTGCCGAAAAATACTTATTTTGAATTCAAAGGGGCTTCAATGTAGGCATAAATAATTTTAATTATTCTCAGTCTGTATATGCACTTAAAAATTGAGAATTTTAAAAAAAATGAGGTTGAATGTCCCTTGTCCCTTTAATTATGCATAAGACCTCGGCTTTCAACATGGGAGGCGCCAAACTTATTTAATAAAAAATCAATGTACATACCATAATATATATAAATAAACGAATAAACCATAATATCTATAAATAGACGAATTCGAGTTGACAACCATCGAAAATTAAAAATTGATAGAATTGTCATGCGATAGCTCAATAAACAAAGGTTCAAAATGAAATCATAAGTCAATTTTGGATGAATCTTAGTGGAGAGCATGACTCTTTGTGTTACAAAGCAGTGCAAGTACTTATACCGTTTGTAACGTCTTATTTATGCGAAACGGCGTTTTCAGCACTGGCTGCAAGGAAAACCAAATATCGAACAAGGTTAATAGTAGGAAAAGAGTTACGAGCGGCACTCTCCACATTGCCCCCAAGATTTGATAAACTTTGTGCTAATAACCAACAACAACCCTCACATTAAATTTTGATACGTTAGATGGAGTTTCATTAGTAATTTAATATAAAAATAATCACAAGATAAAAAAATGTAAGTACCATGTTTTTAAAATGTCTGTTAAATCATATAAACTTGACAATTCTATGTATTTATACTTTTAAAAATTTTTGTTTGATGAATTATCCCATCAACTTGAAAGAAAATGAAGTTAATCGGAAGTTAACATGCGTTTATCTTTTCTGCACCAGTCAACAAAACAAAATTAACTGAAAATGAATTCAATCCTGCTTAAAGATGGCTAAAATTATTAAAATAATTCATTGTCATCGTGTTCTGAGCTATTCTAAAAGTTTCAAATGTCTAGAAAAACGGGAAGTTAGTTAAATATCGATTGCAAGATTTGTACAGGACAAACACACACACACAAACAAACAAACAAGAAAGCGATTTAATGAAAACATGGTAATAAATATGCATATTCGTATTATTGTGGCAAAATCTTGTTATTATTCTGTTAATTGTAGTTTTTATTTCTTTTGTAATTATTATTTAGAGTTTCTTTAGTTGTTATTATTTAGAGCGTGTCTATATTATTATATCTATTAAAATAGGCTCGGGAAAATAATTTAGGAGGCTCGGAAAAAAAATTTCTTTTAGGGAGGCGCGGAAAAAAAAAAATTTCTTTTAGGAAGGCGTAGTAGCACAAAGGTTGGAAACCGCTGGCATAAGATATAGTTCTTTAATCTTTAAAAAAGAATAAAAGGTCTAATGGAGATTGCTAGTTTTATCCTACATTACTCAAATAGAAATGTTAAAATTTTTCCGAGAGGTTATTATAAAAATTTTTAATAAATGTTTGCTAAATATTTTCGAAATCAAACAAAAGTCACCTTTTGAAATGAAGACGTAGTGATGAATACGCTAATTTTTTAGATATAAAGAATGCCTTCCTCTCATAGTTGGGCCTGCAATAGTTTTTTAGACCATGATAAGCGATATGTAAATTTCGCATAAAAAAAAACGAAATTTCGCAACAACAAAAAATACAATATATATTAAATTTTGCAATTATTCGCAAACAAATATAAATTCAAAAATTTAGCATTTATTAAAAAAAAAATATTACAATTTTACTTAGTTGTATGGGTAAGTATCAAAATTCTTAGTAAAAAGCTAACATTGTAGTAATCTTCGCATAATGTTCCTTAAGTCTTTGCCTTCTAGCATTAATTACTATGTTGCACATACTAAAATACACTGGTGTAAGAAATAAAGAAAATTTGCAGACTTGGTTGATTATCTCTAGAACTTCTGTACCGATTTTAATGAAATTTCATATGTACATACATTGATACAATACAAAAAAAATAACCATTCAATAATTGTAATACACAGGTATGATCGTGCGTAACACTTGTTAGAGTCGGAAGCTATAAAACAGAGGTTGCAGAATAAATAAAAAAATGGGTTAATAGATGGGTTAAAAGGGGGTATGGTCCCCTCTTACAGATATACAAGTCTCGCAGCATGATTTCATACTTGAAATAAGGCAGTTTATCAATGCCTGTGGCAATTGGTCCCACTCGTTCAGCGACGCTGTTTTCATTCCCTGGATGGTTCTCGGAGGGGGGTTGCGAGTTGCAATTGCTCTCCCCAGAGCGTCCCAGACATGATCTATAGGGTTAAGGTCTCGAGATCTGGCTGGCCAATCCATCCGGCGAATATCCTCACTCTCTAGAAATTCGTCGACCAGAAGAGCTCTATGTGGATCGCGTTATCGTCCATTAAAATTAACTCAGTGCCAACTGCACCCCTGAAAAGGTGAGTATAGGGCTCCAAGATCTCACCCCTATGCCTCACACCAGTCACAGTGCCTCTTTCAAAGACATAGAGAGGTGTGCGGCCATCCAACATGATGCCTGCCCAGACCATTAACCCTCCTCCGACATAATGGTCGATTTCGCGGACATTGGAGTGTGGGTAGCGGGTCCCTGGTTCTATCCATATGAACGTACGGTGAGAATCGGTGTTTAGGCTGAACCGGGACTCATCAGTGAAGAGAACGGTCGCCCATTGATCCATACTCCAATCTCTATGCTCTCTGCACCTTGATAAACGGATTATCCTGTTCGTAGAAGTGAGCGGGACGTAAACAGCAGGTCTTCTTGCAAACAACCCTCTCTCATGAAGTCTTTTGGAAACAGTCACCCTTGATACACGGGTTCCTGTGGCTGCATACAAGTCCGAGAGAGCTGAAAAGCTGTAGCACTCCTGTTGCGCCTCGCTATAATCGACAAATGGCGATCTTCTCTGGCCGTCGTGACTCTTGGACGACCTTGCCGAGGATTTCTCTCGATGGATCCGGTACCTTGGAACTGTTTCGATAAGTTACACATGACGCTGGGCGTTAAATTGAACTCTCTACAAATTTTGACTGATTCTAGCCTTCCCACAATTCGCCACATCATTCCATCATCTAAACGTTGGTTGTTACTCCTTTTTACTGTTACAATTTGAAGTTAGCCATTTGCTGCAAAATAACACCAAGAAATTCACCGAAGTGTGCTACCGAACGAAATGCATCTTAACTTACGCGCGCTTATAAAGCCTGTTTCTCTACTGGCTCCGTCTACACACACGTGTACGCTTACTTATTTGACGTACAAGATTTGCATTTTTGTCTAGAATCAGTGGTTTTACATTCAGTTCAGTTCTTTTCATGAAATTCGCTAAAATATGCAAATTCTCTTAATTTATTTCACCAGTGTATATCAGCATTTACTCTGCTAACGGGATTATAGAGGCTTTCTATAGCCTTTGCAAAGTTAGGTTATCAGCATTTCGTTGCAATTAATATCTGCATAACATCAACAGAAGTCTCTTGGTTGTCTGCTGTAAATAGCTGAAATACTGTTGACTTTAACACTCAAGTGACGTTCTTCAATCTACTAAATTGTTCCACAAACCTTCATGGTTCATTTTTACAGTTAGATTTTTAGGTTCGACTCCAGTAAGGACAATCTGAAATTCGGAGCAAATCCGAAGGACAGTGAGATTTCTCAGTTAAAGACCGCGGATGGTCTTTGTTTATCAATTATGTTAATCAATTATTACTATTACTACCTAATTTCTCTTTAAAACGCCGTTTATCTCCGATTTTTTGCTGAAAAAAAGTAAAAAAACAATTTTCAAATTATTCGATCCTATTAGCAAATTTCGCATTTATTCGCATCTATTTCGTAAATGCCAAAATTACGTATCCTTAACTATTAATATTAGAGGTATACACCAGTTCTTTCATCATTATGTAAATGTTGGTTATATATTACCTTAAAATCTTGAGTATAGTACTCACTTTTTTTCACATTTTAGTCCACAAAAGTGAGGGTGCGTATTATACTCGTGTACAAAAAAACGTAGTTCTAAACATTGAATAAACGATAAACAATAGATGAGCCGTATGCTATTGAATGTGATTAAGACTGACAATATGACAGTATTGTTTGTTTTGAATTTAAAATTTAAAATTTGAACTGAAGTTTTTTCTACCGAATTTGACATTTTCGTTTATTTTTATTACAAACTTTATTTATGTTAATAAGTATTTGTGCAATTTTTAAATAAAATATTGAAAAGTTATGGATGCGTATTATAAACGAATTATAGTTTTCTTCGAAAATTTCGCACAAAACCAAGCATGCGTATTATATACGTATACGTATTATAGTCAAGATTTTACGGTATGTTTCTTACTGCATTCGTATTTAGAATTGAAACTATACTATGGATAAGAATTCAAATCAATTTCACTAAAATTTTGTTAATACGTTGTGCAAACTTTTTCTAGTTCCATCAAGTTTTCATTATAAGAGATAATCGTACATCAAGAAAAACTATACATCTTATGATATACATCATTTAATAATATGGTGTTTCCAATATTACAGTAAATGACTTCTTTTGCTAAAACGTTATATTGTTTAATAAAATGTTTTATCATTAGTTATTAATGTATAATGTTATTAATTTTTTTTCTTAAATTTTGTCATCACCTATTCATTTTTTTAGGAATTCTTGTAAATAATAAGTTATTTAATATCGGTTTTCCAAAGTTGATCTTATACTATCTTGATACATTAAATTTAGTTAATATATTAAGTATAAAAATATTTTCTAAAGCGAGAAAATTAATTTAAAGATATCGTTATTTATTTGACCATGAAAGGACTTGCTGAGCCTCATACAAAACATTTCATATTTTCAGGTATACGTTATATATATATATATATCGTAGAAGAGTGTGTAATATTTAACAGTTGAACTGAAAATCTTTGAATATAAAATAAATGATATGCTTGTTATTTACAGTTAGGAACTCAACAATATTTTTTGTAATTTTATTATGTCAATGATTCTAAACAGATCAGGACGTAAAGTACGAGATTTATGAACTCATGATATTGTTCCTCAAATAATTCAATAATAAATCTAGTGTTATGTAAGAATTTTAATGTTTGAAAAGGATATCAAAATATCTTATGCCCGATATTCATAAATACATCTAGTCGCTGACTTCAAAAGTGATGAAGTCACATTTGTAGGAAGATAGGGTTATGGTTATGGGTAGGATTATAGTTATGATTGCATCATTTTCGAAACTTGATACCTCCCCGATTCAGTTCATTGCTCCCCTAATATTTAATTTATGAATTTACTCTGAGCTGTAAAATATTATGAGATAAAGACTAAGGATTTGGAACTTTGTATAAATGAATACGCTTTAAATTCACCTTTCATTTATTATTTTCGTCTTTAAATAAATTAAAATGCAAGTTAAAACTACACAGAGATAATTAATGTATCGCAGTATGCCCTGCATCTTTTTCATGAGGTTTTTTTTCTATGAGACTATACTTTTTTCTATGAGATCGTCCATGTATAAATTATCATTACTTTTAATTCATCACTTCATGTCTGTATAGTTTGTTTCGGCAAACTGTTTACTAGGCAAACATCCTACGCTTGAATACATATCGCTTTTTGTATCGGTGATATATATGACACCCACTTGTATTTCATTTTTACCACTTGAATTGATTTCTTTATTGGATAATTTTATGACTCATTAACTTTTACAATGATGAGTAACACGAATTATGCGGGTCGTAATAATCCGGAAGACTCGGAAAAATGCATAAATTATAGTTTAATAATGAGAATTGATTGCGGACAGAAATTTCCGGGAACACGCTGACGTTGAAACTAACAGTATTTGTAAGGGTATATGTGAAGACGATTACATACACATAGCCAAATTAAATGTTGAAATATAAATGATCGGTAACAAAAGAGTATGAAAAAGACTTTTTAACAATTTTGCACGATGTTATGGTTATCTCTCGGGGATTATTAAATTAGTTTTACTAATTTATTTATAAATGAGTGGTATGTAACATTCATAAATATAATATAAATAAACAATAATGATACGGGGAATAAAATTATTATAATAAGATACAGACATCAATCAGTTGGGATAAGGGTTTATTTTGGTTTCCGTAGGGATTTTTTCTGCACAATGGCGGAGCAGATTACTACAAAATGTGTCAAAATAACACCGAGTGGCTACAAATGAATGGATCTAATAAACTACGTTATGGGCGACGTGAACACGCAAATTAAACTACAGAAGACAGAGCTATACCCATTCGAATATGTCTGTCCGTAGAAGAGGTGGGATCTGGAATAAGGGAAAACGACATTTGTAAAATTAATGTCCTGACATTCAAAAGTTGAATACGTTTTAAGACCAACAATATAGTTTTGGGTACCCTGCTCATCACTGATATCTGGCTAGTCTGGCCTTTCGTTTTAGTGGTCAGAGACCAATTCATACTGCCTTGGTACGCTTACGGAATGGTCATAAAAATAGTATGGGCTTTGAGAATTCTCTCAAGGTATTTCCCTTTTGTCCCTGTTCTGCTGCTCCTGCGAATCCTTCTCATATTATGGACGTTTGGGAATCCCTGTCAGCATGCTTGTTGAGTGCCAGGATGCTGCTGCCATTCATTTGGCCATACGACAGTGTATCGTGAACCTGGTCTAGCATTTTCGAGACCAGGGGGCTTAACAACAACAACAACAACTGACGCAATCTTTGAAAATATAAAAAATATGAATTTATCTCAAAGGTACATCACCTACGACTGCCTAACATTCATTGAGAACGATAGGTTGGGCCACATTATTTGGTAAAATGGAAGCCTTATTTGAATAGTGGGCCAACTCCTTTTTTGTTCATTTTGAGATACAGAGCCTTAAAGTCTAATGAGTACTGAAAAATGACTGCTGAACTCAGATTTGTGGTGACTTCTGTTGGCAGAAGAAATGAGCTGGAGGTGCGCCAGTTTTGAAATAAGATGGAAACGACTTGTATGGACATAAAAGTGAGGCTAACTCCATTTTTTTAAAATGTGAGTTGGCCCAATATTTAAATAAGGCCTTAAAATTATCTTTCGGGTTTCTTTGGAAATATGGTCCTAGTAGTGCAAAGTTGTCTTTAACAACATTCGAAAAAAATTTGTTGGATTGTGTTGTGACAGATGTCATATAAACGAGCATTAAAAATTTATAAAAACTTACAAAAATTGAGGAATTTTAGTGTAGATATTTCAATATTGGAGATTGAAGAAAGTGAGTATCCTTTGCGTCATATTTCGCATTATTATTTCAAGATTGATACCCCCCCCCCAAAAAAAAAACAATAAAAATAAATAAATAATAAAAAATAAATGCCGTGTATGTTTGTGAGGATGGAATACTGAAGTTGCCTGAAGGTGGGGGATGGTAGTTGAACGAAACGGTGAACATGTTCTTCAATATAGTTATTAATGAAAACTAAATATGTGTCTTTTATTTTTACTTTAAAAAAAGAAATAAACTTTTTCACCAAGCCAATACATTGTGAGCCACATAGAAATTATATGTACAATATGGAATGTGACTTATATAATGATGTCTCTGCAGTTTACATGATTTTTTTTCATTCGCCAAGCGAAAGTGCAATCCTGCTGTCAGATGTGTTATGTTTACATAACACTCAACACAATCCCTTACCAATCACAACATCTTTCTTCATGAAGTAAATATAATGTTGTGATCTCATTACAGTTTTTTGTGTGAAAAAATAACATTTATTATCTGCCATAAATCCCCACGAGAGAAATCCAGTCTCCATTTTTTGCAGTTTTTAAAAATGAGTTTTATGAGCACAATGACAATAAGTCATTTGTTACAGCATACTCATGTTATTAATTTGATGCAAAATAAAATATTCATTTAATTACATTAAAAATTTTTACAACCTGAAAATCTCTATAATGAAAGTTATTCCAGTTTTTTATTTCCTTGAGGAATCCAGAAAGTGACAACAAAGTAATAATTTCTAGGGACTGTGAACATAACACGGTTAATTATAAAAATAAGTAAAGTATTAATTTATTATATTTAAAATTAAAAGAATGAGAAAAATAAATGGCGTCATAATGAAGTGTCAAGTGGAGGTATTAATTTATGCAAAAATCTGTGACAGGTAGTAGAGAAAAACTTCTTGAATGAGAAGATATTTTTCGAAGAATTCGCTAACTTCGGTATGGTTGACAAGAATAAGGATGCAAACATATCCACATAAAAAAGATAAGTACCGTAAATTTTGATTATCAAGAAGAAGAACAATATTTTTATTAAATTTATATAATAGCAGTAGGTTTAAAACGTTTTTTAAACGTTTTTTTAAACGCATTACTGTAAAAGGATAAATTTGATTTATATACAATAGATTGTATTTCGTTGGCCAAAAAGTTCTCCGGTCTTTAGTAACATAATTCTAGCAGCACATAGTTGTCTTTATCGTCATTCGAAATAATTTTCGTAGATTGTATTGGGGTAGCTGTCGTCACATCAGAGGGCTTTTAAAACAAAAATTTACAAAAATTGGAGAAATTTTTAGGAAATAAAACTTTGGAAAAAATCTTTAACAACATTTTCGACATGTTACGCTTTCTATTTTCAAGAAATGTAAAAATATAACTAAAACGCAAATTTTTTTCATTTGTGTAGTGTAGGGTTTGGGTAAAGAAATTCTGATGTTACCTGAAAGATGCTTGAATGTAGTGCCACAAAACGGTTTAACAAAGTTATAGGTTAAATTCCAATATGTGTCCTATATTTTTACTTAAAACCCATTCGTAATATTATATATATATATATATATATATATATATATATATATATATATATATATATATATATATATATATATATATATATATATATATATATTTATGTATATATATATATATATATATATATATATATATATATATATATATATATATATATATATATATATATATATATAATATATATATATATATATATATATATATATATATATATATATATATATATATATATATATATATATATATATATATATGAATGAAATAACCCAAATGGTCATCTCCTGAAATAAGCGCAAACATCATGGCCGAAAACAATACGATTCCAATTCAATAACAAAGAAGTTTTTTCCAGCAATAACATGACCTTACAAAGCGACGACCAGCTCTCATATTGTGACTGTACAACTAGCTGTAAAACAGGTTGCCTGAAATTGGAGAGGTAGGTTAGTAATGGAAATGGGTAAAGGATAGAAAGGTTACCATAGAGAGAGAGAACTCGGGTTATAGGAGATTAAAGATTACAGGTGGTTAAAATTTATTATATATATATATATATATAAATTTATTTACGTATATTGGGCCAATCTTATTATATGGCCTATTTCCAGACGGGTGGCCCAATGAATGTTAGCACGATTGAAGATATCGTCGCTGCGTAGTAATTAAAGGGAAGGAATTTACATGTTTAGAACATCTTTTTGAAGAAAGAGAAATCCATGTCATCCTCTGAGTCACAAAGAGAGCAGTCTGGGGTCAGTATAACTCTAATTGTATGCAGATGATTTTAAAATGAGTCCTGACCAGTGGATATTCTAAATTAAGTGGTAAAAGCAAGCCTTGAGAAGCTAAAAAAATCTTTCTGGTAATAAACAAATTTCTTATTAATATCAATAGCCTGGCCGGCCTGTTCATAAGCAATGGCGTAGCAGGATACGGGATCTTGCAGCCCTCTTTACCCAAACGGTCCATCCTATCACTGCCGGAAATATCACAGTGGCTTGGGATCCACTGGTAATAAATAATCAGTTTCTTTCTGTTCAAATCACTAATTAATCCCATATATTCGAAAAATTTAGTTTCCATTAATATCTTGGAAAATTATTCTACAATCTATAATCTAAAGTACACCATTAAGTAGAAATATATATAGGGGAAACATAATTTTAAATCTTGTATATCAAACTCAGAGATAAATTTACTGTTGAAAACTTATCAAACATGGGAGTAAATATCGAGAGTCTCTAATATCTTTAAATAGAACAGAATGAACGTAAAAGTTCTCTCGAATTAATGACCTTCGGTAATAATAAAACATTAATGCTATTAGATATGGAATATGATGAACTAATAAATTTAAAAAACAGAAAACAACTTGTTGTAAATTTTCAAATCTTAATACTAACAAGAAACCTTTTGAAACTTAAAGAAAAAATATGTTATTTTAATAACCTGGAACTTCATTTATTTAAGTCAACGCTGTTAGTATTATGTACATAACTTACAAAAAAATAATTTTGTCAGCTTCAAAGCTTTTAAGTGAGAAGTCTTCTAGTTCTTTAAATTAGTAGCCTGGTGAGAACTGAAAGCATTACAGAGAATGTAATACTTTTTAAAAGTATTATTAGCAACTTTTTACTTATACACTTTTGCATAACCTTGTGCATAAAAGTCATAAACAAGTCCGTCAGAATATTTCCCTGTTTATTATTTTACAATGTTAGAAAAAAAAGGCTTTTTCAAGGCTTATTTTTGAAGAGAATATTTTTTTACTTCTCAGATTGAAATTTTAACGATACTTTGGATTTTAAACCATTTTTTATGATTTACGTTGTTTTAAATTATTTCAAAATTATTTTCTGATTTATAAATGAAGAACCATGAACAACTGCAACTGATACATCGCTTGCAATATATATTTTTTCCGATTCTGTAAATTCATGCTGCACACTTTTTCTTCAACACGTTGTACTACAATAACAAAAGAATTAAATCTTAGGTTAACAACCATTTACATCTAACCACCCAAAATATGACAGTATAGACTTCAAGTAACGATGAATTGGAAAAAAAAATTTTTAAATCTTTTGAGAATGTTTTTGAGGTACACTCATGGACAAAAAAATTAGCGCACCAAGAAGGAGTCGTCAAAATGAAACGAAATTTTACATACGTAATGACTACTTTGATATAAGTAAATGATAAGAAAATCAAAGAAAAAGGATAATTTATTTCAGAGAAAAATGCAAAAGAACGGAGGAGTTAATACTCCGTTGGACCCCCTCTAGCGCGAATGCACGATGCGATACGATCGGGCATTGAGTCATACAAGTCCTGTATGATGTCTTGAGACATTTCGTTCCATATTTGCTGTAACCTTGCCTCTAGTTCGTTCAAAATCGTGGGATGCCCAACTCGTCGTCCCAAATGATCCCAGATATGTACGATTGGAGACAAATCTGGGGATCGGGCAGGCCAAGGAAGGGTAGTAACAGTGCGGAGACAGTCTTGTGACACCCTTGCCATATGAGGCCGACCAGTGTCTTGTTGAAAAATGGCTCCTGGGAGCCGTTGCATGAGTGGCAAAACATGTGGTTGCAGGATTTCATGAACATACCGCTGGGCTGTCATGGTGCCACGGAACAATACTAGGGGTGACCGTGTATTGTAGGCAATGACATCCCATACCATCACACCAGCTGTGGGAGCGATGTGTCGCTGTACAGCAAAGGCAGGATTGAAGCGTTCACCACGGGCTCTCCACACACGAACACGATTGTCATCACTGCCGAGATTGAATCTGGATTCGTCGCTAAAGACGACCTGGTTCCATTCCGCTTCAGTCCAGTTTCCTCGTGCGCGGCAAAACTCCAAACGGAGGCGTCGATGGGTGGGCGTCAAGGGCAGCACACGTAATGGGCGCCGCGATACCAACTGTCCTTCAGCCAGGCGCCTTCGTAGGGTTCGAGAAGACACAGAAGCCCCTAGTGAAGGTGCTACCTGTGCCTGGATGGCGGCCGATGAAGCAGTTGGCTGTACGCGTGCATTTCTTACGATGTGGCGGTCTTCTCGACGACTGGTCTGTCGAGGTCGTCCTGAGCCTGGTCTTCGTGTACATGACATCTCTAGGGTCCACTGGTCCCAAAACCTCCTCACAACACAATCAGAGCGGCCTAATTGACGAGCTACTCGCCTAGCTGACCGCCCAGCTTCCATCATCCCGACGATTCTCCACCTCTCAAACTGCGACAACTGCTTATATTGTCTTCGAACACGACGTAATGGCATGTCTATCTCAGCTCTTCCTTTGTAAATGATTCAGCACACTCAAACAAGCTTTGGTTACCTGTTTTATACTCCACAGAGTACGATGTTCAACGCCCTCTACCGGCTATACGTAATGCGCAATCACGCTGCATTTCTAATCATTTGCATATCTCCCCGACATATACCTTCATTGCAAGTTCCGTTACGATCCCGCAATTATTTCTTGGTGCGCTAATTTTTTTGTCCATGAGTGTATCTAACCAACTTTTATATACTATTTTATCTTTTGGTTATATGTACTCAACTTTGATGTATATTATCTTTTAATTGCCCGATTTTGAAATTATCTTTTCTGAATTACCTTCAGTTCACTGTATAAAAGCTACATCTATAAAGCTACATTTGTGCAGTTTCCCTACATATGTACGAAGGAAAATTGAAACACAAAATTATCTTTTTGACAAGTACATAATAATTTTGGCTTAGGGGAACTAAGCACCTTCAATGTGCCTTTTTTTAAAATTTTCAATTTTTAAACGTTTATACAAAATGAAATGAATGATAAATATCCTTTGTACATTGACAAAGTATTCAAAATGAACTCTTTTGTTTTCAGAATAATGCCTATTGTTCATATATATTATTTTATCTTTTGGTTACCAAATTATGTTGAATTACGTTGCGAGATATCTCTGGAGAATAAATTCTTTGTTCAATTATAGTATATACGAATCTAATTTTTTTAATTTCGAGTAAAATTACTTAAAATATTTTTTCTTAAAAAATTACAGGAAAAAGAAAAATTACATTTCTGCACTTCAAAGTGATTGAAAAATTTATCTAAATATTTCTTTGGAAATTTGGGAAAGAAAATTAATTTGAAATATGTTTTCCGTATAAAAGTGAATTGAATTTTTGAAGGGGGACATGAATACCAAATCGATCATAGTAAGAATTAATTTTTTATACATATATTAAGAGAAAAACATTGTTGTTGATTTTTAATATTTTTTTAGATAAAATTATTTTTTTTAAATATTTTTTTAAATTTCCATTTTATTTTCTTTTTTAGCTAAAAATTTTTATAAAAAAAGCTCTAGCAAGTATCCACTAATATCATTTAACTCAATGCATCTGAGATAATCTGACTCTGATATCATTGTCAATAAAGTTATCATTTACCTGATAATTTAATTAAAATTATTATATGAAATCTATATTTTACGCATCATTTATGAAATATTTTTATGTACTTTACATCGTAGAAATAAAAAAAAATGAATGTTACCGTAAGTAATATTTTTATTGAATCTACTTTTGAATGAAGGAAATTAGAGAAATATTCTTATGCCAAATCATAATCTCTTAATAAAATTATCAAAAACTAGCTGAATACCCGTGCTTCACTACGGAATACATTCAAATTAAATAAAACGGTCAATGTATGTAATTAATGCCATATATATATATATATATATATATATATATATATAATAAATACAAAGGTCAATTTATGCGATTAATTTGTATGTTTAATATCTATAAAACATACTATTTTCAATTAAATTCTTAAAAAACTTCCATCCCAATTAATCTAGTGGTTAAATTTTATCTTTTACCGTATTTTAATATGTTTTTTGTCAATTTATTTCGTTGTTATGCACGTGACGATAAAATTAATTTAAAGTATCACAAAAAGAAATTAAACCCAGCATTTAATAATTTAAATTCTAAAAATTAATCTTTTAAAATTCAACAGAAATTAGAAAATGGAGGTAAAGATTCGAAAAAGATTGCATTCTAAAGGAGTTTTTATGATCTTGCTTGTGATATAAATTTTATAACCCTCAGATAAGTATTTTGGATGCAAACTTTAAAGAATGTTACAAAAAAGCTTAAAAATTCAATTTTAAAAAATCTAAGAATTTTTCAAAAATCTCTCTTAGGGCACAGCTACACTAAGAAGAATCCCCGTACAAAATTGTAGCCCTCTAGGTCCAGCAGTTTTGTCTGTACGTTATCTGTCAGTTACTGAGTTAGTCAGTCAATCAGTCAGTCAGTCAGTTATGGAACTGTTTTATATATATAAATTGGAAAAAGAAATAATATTTAAGTTCAGTCTGGTTATTTCAGAACTGAATAACCGGGTACCGGAGGGAAATTATTTGAACCAGAAACCCGTTTCCAGTAGTTGTAGAACAGGTTTTCGAAAGCAGTAAATCTGAAGATTACAAAACAACATTTTAATGGTCCTAAAGAGTTTTACAATGCTTCGCAATTTATCACCATCTAGATCAGGGTTTCCCAAAGTGTGTGATACCACCTCCTGAGGTGGGGCGCTTGAACGATCCAGGTGGGAGGTAAATTTTAATTCAAAACCAACTACCAATTGTTCTGTCTGCAAAAACAGATATCGATAATTATCAGATGTGCTCAAATGACAAAATGTTGTAAGTGACTTTTTATTTAATTTACGTGGCAGCAATTGTAAGATTCAAGATGTCATGAAAAATCAGTATCTGTTTTATATTTATATTATGTTGTATATATGTATTTATTAATAGTAATTTGTATTTATATATGTATTAATAGTTGGCTATTACTTATAGTAGTTACAATAAATAGAAAATATCGAGAAATATCTTGTGAACGAGAATCCGAAATGTGAAAAACTTGTTTTTTTAAGAAAAGTGACTTATAATATTTTGCCATTTGAGCACAGAATTTATCCTCGATTATAGGCTATAGTTCAAAAGTTATTGATTGCATTTCCTTTATTCTGTTTGGTGGAACATGGGTTCAGTGTATTCAGAAATTTGCATGCTAAAAACAGAAACCGACTACAAATAGCTAATCGCGATTTATAAAAGATTCCCACGAATTTAGAGTGGAACATTAATAAATTGATAGGCGTGCTCAAGTTCCTCCTTTATATTAGGATTAGTTTAATGTTATTCGTAATTTTTACCTTAATATTGTCCATCGTTTTTTTCTTTTTCTGTGCGGATTGCGAATGTTACCATGGTTGGTTTTAATAACCAATTTTATAATTTCAAACTTCAAGGTGTCTAATTCACAACATATTTCTTTACTATGTAGAAGGACATATGTAGGAAGATAGATAAAGGACGACAATTTATCACTGCATCTCTACTTGTCCGCTTTGTTTGAAGATAGTGCATGTACAGAAAAGGGTGGGAACTGGATTAAGAAAGTTAAAATCAGAAATGCATGGTAAACAGTTAAATGGGAAAAAATTACTTGTGGAAAGGGACGCTTAACTGAAAGTAATATATTAAAATTAACAACATGTTATGGATATGCAATTCGTGAGTCCAAAAATAATTTGTTTCAAATGCGGAAAGGTTATGGCCATAAGTATGTAAGGTAAGTGTCCCAAATATTTGTTTGATTGCTGTTTGATTGTCAAATTGCTGTTTGATTTAATATCAAATCAATATTAAGCTTCAAACTTACGATGTCCAAAATAAAAATTATGAAGAATCTAGCAAGGTATTAAGTGTTGAACTTATATTTAAATGTACGGTAGGTGTCCCAAATATCACCTACCCTAACTTTTTTTCAACATTTCATCCACTTTTTAGTTTTTGATTAGGCTGGAAACTCAAAGAACATCCCTAAGAACTATTTCCTTTTGTATCCTGAGATCAACCAGATAAAAAACCAGTGCCATTTTAAGTTATGTAGCTAAATTGGAAAAATTTAAATTTCCAGTGAACTCAAGAGCGGTTCCTAATATCGCCTACCTCTGTTCCTCTTACCGCCTACCAGGCGAAATTTGGAGCACCTGTTAAAAGACGTTGCTAGCAAAGTATCTATTTAATGCGCTTTCAAATGGTATAAGCAAAATTAGAATTTGGATGCACCTACCTGGTCATTCACTAGATTCTGATTCTTTGGAACCAAAGTTTAATAAGACAACAGCCAAAACAACTTCAGACACCATATAGTAGTTTCTGTTGTCAGTGATAAGAGCGTTTTTCGCTTTTGCCGCTGTTAGTACAAACCCAGAACTAAGAAGTTACTGCATTTTCTCATACATAGCACGAATCATACTTTAGAAACACGAGTAGGAGATATGAGGCACAGGGGCGATATTTGGTACAATCACCCTATTATGTATCTACGGATCAAAATCCTCAACATATATTTGCCAAATATAGATTTTAAGTAGAGTATAATGTAAAGATAGTAGGTCAGCAGTTATATCTGTGCAAGAATTGGTATTGTGAATATAAAATATTTTCTGAAACCTTGCGTGCAAGATTGTGCTTTTTAATACAGATGGTAAAACAAATTGATTATAAAATTACTTGTTCAAATTCTGAGCATTGTGTATACTTCAATAAAAACTAGATATCTTAAAATATATAAGTGGCAAAAATAAATCAGCTGAAAGGGAGGCAAAAAGACTTTTTAAAAAATTATTGAAAAAGCTCAATTTTGTACTCTTTTCGACGTATCAATAGTCTTGAGACACCTGAAGATGAAAAATTTCCTAAGAGGTGCTCTGTATTTTTTCTGAAAATTTTGGTGGTATGTCGAAAAAGTTTAGGAACCCTTCGTATATTTCGTTTTAACCATTTATCTTAAGCGCAACCGCACTATTAACTACTAGATCCTTCTCAACCATCTCACAAGTCAACACCCTCCTTCTGACAAAAGATATGCTATCGAACGTCGTTTGCTTTTGTAAAAATTATTTTATAGAAAAAATATCCAAAAGAAATTTTACTTATTGCCGTTTAAGACAACAAATATATATTGCATTTTATATTATTTAAAATTATGAAATCTATTCTACGAATTTCCAATCTTATAGCAAACATAAAATAAAAATATGAAGTTTTCGGAGATAATTCGTTACTTTCAGGTTTTCATTCAGGTTACCATTTCCTTAAATTTACCTAAATTAAAATAATTAAAAAGAAATTGGTTTTTATCTACGAAATAAAATAATTTTTATTTTACATTATAAATAAATGTAGTTATGTTCATTTATATTTAGAACAAATATTTTATGGTTCGTGTATTACTTATACACAGCCATTACACGGGTACTTGGATTTCGAAAAATTTGAGAACCGAAACCCAATTCTGTCATTCCTAGTCCAATCTGTCGATAATCAATATTATGTGATAAAATGCATATTATCCCTCAGCAGTGTAATCGGGGCTTGAATGTATGTTGCTATAATTTCATAACTAATGGACTTTGGATTTAAATTGGATATTTTTGCTGCTATAAAAAGTTTATTTCGAGACATTTACACGTTCTGTATCTTAAATAACTTCCTATGGGTTACCGTACGCGAAGAAATTTTTGCTAGACATCAAATACGATGAAGATATACTATCATATTTTAAAACTTATATCTTAATTTCTCCAGCATCCTTTAAATATTATTATTATTATTATTATTATTATTATTACTCTCATTATTATTACTAATGTTTATTTCTGGAGCTGTGCATGATTAGTGGAAAATATGAAAATAAGTACATAAGGAATTTTAATATCAATTTCTGTTAACTTTTCTGTTCTTTAACAGGATAAATCAGAAGCATAACGCTATTACTATCTGACAATAAGAAAAATATGGCCTTAAAAGTTCAGTTGACTTACATATATTAAGAAAACAAAAGTTACAAAAAAAATTAAAATAGCAAATAAGATTAAAATTATAGCTTTCAGGTTCATTTTTTAATTATGTTGTCAAGATTTTTTTTGACATGATTATGTGATTAATTTTTGACAAACACATGGATTTCATCGATAAATACCAAATATCTGGAGGTCGATCGGCAATGTTTCTTGATAGGTTTCGAGATGTAGATGCCAGGAATTCTCTTCGGAAGGCTAAAGGTCACGTGTTCCATTCCCAGGTCAGACGAATTGATTTTCAGGTGAGAGAAAAAAACTTCAAAACAGAATTTCTCATCGGGGTTTTATGATACTTGTAACGGTATGAAATTTCACATTAACCTATTATACATATACAATAAATGTATGTTTGGTATTCATGCATATATTTTTTTTAATTATAAATAAATATGATCTTCTCTAAAACTGAAGTTGATACCTGATACAATAATAGCAACATTAAATAAAAAAATGGTGTTCCCTAATTGATTTTTTTAAGTTTATACTGAATGACGAAAAAATTTATTTACAGAGTTTGATATTCGACCCAGTAAACAGTTACAGAACATCAGTTATAGAGCACTTAATTACTATCATTTAATTAAGTTTACTAAAATATATACATGATATTTTTGTCGTTACGAATGGTGACTTCTAAAGACCAAAGTTCTGTTCTCTAGATCTTTATTTTGCAACATTGCATCACATGCTATCATTCATGATATATTACCAAGCTTCTCTGGAACATATATATTCTGGAAACTGTATAACATCTCTCACTTTTTTTATTCAACTGATTTGTATTAGTATTTTCCGTATATTAAACGAAAATAGCTTTAATCATCTACATAGTAATGGCAGAATCGGCAAATATTGGAAGACAGTGTTATGAGCCTAGTCTATTGATAGCTTTCAAAAATAAGAAAACCATTAGAAATGTTGATTAACATTTTCTGATGAAATATAGGATTTCATTACATCTATTTTTTTCTGTCCGATATTGAATAGGTTATAGATAATACATTGTCTTGACTATACCAGATTATTTTTACATACCTTCAGTTTACTAAATTTGTTGAGTTTATTAAAGTTGTCTTTGCTAACGTCTCAAGATATATCACGGATTATAAATTTCTTTTCCATCCCATTTGGTAATGCTAGAAAATGAGTTATAATTTCTATACGAGATATATTTATATGCATATGGTAATATAATTTATTCAAAAACTTTATGAAAGAAGAACTGCAACTGAAAGTAAAAAATACTCCCCCCCCAAAAAAAATATGACTATATGGAACCATGAAGAATATCATAATCTATGCGTTACCTAATGTGCAAACTTCATTCACACATACTTTTCCAACATTATTTTTCTCATGTCAACTGTATTAACAGTATTTTTATATTTAAAAAAACTTTGATAAATTTTTCTTTAAATCACTTCAGCGTTTCAAACACAAAACATTTGACAGACATCAGTTACTTACATAACTGGCAGTCGGAATTTTAGGTTAACTAAAGAAACATTAATATTCAAACTTTAAATGCTATATATAAAACTCCACGGAATATATCCACGGTACTTTAAACCACACAGTCCAGATTTGAATCCTTACGACGAGTTTTATATTTGAACGTTGATCAATCAGTAAAATTAAACAAGGAAAAATCATAAGATGAAATCTTTAGAAATTTCTTTTTTGGAGATTACGTTTAAGGAAAAACATCCTAAAATAATGCTTAAAAAAATCTCGCTCCCCCTGAAAATTATCGGGCGATGGCTAGAGCTCTATTAGATTAAAAGACTATGGGTTCAAGACCTACAGTCTCTTAGTTCGAGTCCCATAGTCCCCTCTTGGCATTGATGTTTGTAGTCGTTCAGAATTGGCTTTAACTACAAGTCTCGGTCTAATTAACTCTTGTGTAGCAAAATTTGATCGTGCTGATCAAAACCAATCAAACCAACCCCTTAAACTCATTACTCCTACGTTAGATGTCAAGCTACAAAACACCATTTTATTTCAATGGGAATAAATTTTAATAACATAGATCATAACTAAAATAAAGTTCTTAGAAATTTGCTCTAATAATTTTCACCCTGGTTGAAGGACGAAAACTAGTTTAAATTCTCTGGAGTTCAATAAATTTGGTGGTATAAAGATTTATGTTGTTTAAAGCATACATTTTCGCTTGAAAATCGTAACTACTTATCTAAGTTGAATGCCATAATAAACCCCTTTATGGTCTCCATCCTGACAAAAACCAAATAAAAATTATAGTTTACAGGACCTTTTAGACAAAGGGATACACAGTTTCTTATTATCCCACAGTAAAAAATAAAACGGAGCATTAGATGTGATTTGCTGTATGCACAATTTATAATTGCGAGATTGTATAGTGGATATAATGAAGCTGTGTGTTTTCCTATTATAAAAAGTTCTAAACTAGTGGCGAAATTTTATTTAAACTGTATATATTAAGATGTTTTGTGCCTATGGTTTACTAAAAACTAAGCTGTTCCAGTAGTGAAATATTTTCATAAAATTCCGCACGTAAAACTTTACAAGAGTAAGAAATGTTCGTGTACAACCTACATCCGGTTTAAAGAGAGGAAACTAGTTTAAATTCATTAAAACTACTTTGGTTTGTGGGATAAACTTTTACATGTCGAAAATATTCATTTCTACACGTGCATTGTACCTACTCTTCCAACTGTCTTCAATAAACTTATTTATTTCCATACAGAATTAATTCTATTGAATGCTGTAAAATAAGCATTATCTCAATAAATTTTTACACTTTTTTGTTGTTGTTTATTGTAAAAGTCTCTACGCTTTAAAATACAGTTTTATAATCTATGAGAGGATAGAAAATAATAAATTCTTAATTTGCTATTTTTTTTAAATTAGGGGTACCTTGTAGTAATTACCCTTAAAGGATTTTTTTTCAGTTTTATTACGCTGTTTGATAACATACGTGTGAAAAGTGGGGAATATTTATATTTTTAAGTAATTCCCAACGCTGATATGTTTGGTCTTTTCTTATTCATTTTTACCTTTAAAAATCAAGCATATACTTGATCTCCAAAATAAAAATAAAACACTTCCAAAAATATAACGTTTAAATAAATGTCTGTACAAAGTATTACCAGCAATTTGATCAAGGTAAGATTTCATCAAATCGCATTTGCCTTAGGATAGGGGGGGTATCCCAAATACTGCCCCTGTGCCTAATATTGACTACTCGTGTTTCCAAAGTACAATTCATGCTATGTATGAGAAAATGCAGTAAATTCTTAGTTCTGGGTTTGTACTAACAGCGGCGATAGCGACCACGCTCTTATCACTGACAACAAAAAATTATATGGCGACTGAAGTTGTTTTGGCTGTTGTCTTCGTAAATTTTGTCTCCAAAGAATCCTTTGAATGACCAGGTAGATTCATCCGAATTCTAATTTTTCTTATACCATTTAAAAGTACTTTAAACACAGAATACAGAGATGTTATTATTTTGCTAGCTACGCCTTTTAACATGTGCTCCAAATTTCGCTTGGTAGGCGGTAATATTTACAGAGGTAGGCGATAATAGGAACCGCTCTGGGTTTCACTGGAAATTTTTATTTTTCCAATTCAGCTACATAACTTAAAATGGCACTGGTTTTGGAGCTGGTTGATCTCAGGATACCAAAGGAAATAGTTCATAGTGATGTTCTTTGAGTTTCCAGCCTAATCAGAAACTAATAAATGGATGCAATGTCGAAAACATGTTAGGGTGGGTGATATTTGGGACATTTACCCTAGATTTAAATATAAGTTCAACACTTAATACCTTAGCTAGATTCTGCATAATTTTTATTTTGGACATCCCACGTTTGAAGCTTAATATTGATTTGATATTAAATCAAACAGCAATGCAATATTAGGGGATTTATCTCTGAAATGTGTGTCATATAAATGTTTAACGCCTTAATATTTAGAAAATAATTTTTAGATTCAAAATTTTTTAAATACTGCATGAATCATGAAATATTTGCAATTTTCCTTTTAAAAAAGCCCTTTGGTTTAAAATCAGAAATCTAAAGAAACTTTATTTTTGGAAGTTTAAATTATAATAATAAAGTTCATTACGCGAAAGCAATACGAACCGGGTAGAAATTTTCCTGTATTTTGAATTTAAAACTTAAAGGAGGGGAGGTAGTTATGCATGAGATCTCCTCTTAGGTAAACTTAAATTTCTATCATTTTGAAATATCCCATTAATTTCTTACTACGTGCAATTCAAATTTAGAGCTTCTTAGTTTATTCAAGATTATAGGTTCTAAATGGCAGAAATGAAGTCGATTATACAGGTTTAGAGCATTGCAAGTGGACAACAGAAGACTTTTAGAGGATGAAAACGATTGCTCCAGTTGACAAATAAGCAAGCATTGGCTTATATTGCACATTTATCTAGCAAGGAAAAAATTATATGTGATGCATTAATCACTTATTTTCAATAAATTGATTTCAAACCATCAGATGATGGAAAGATAATTTTCTTACTTTTAAGGCTACTGTCGGCTTTAGTATATTTCTCATATGAAAGGTCATTGATAAATATCTATGTAGAGAAGACATTTAATATTTTTTGAAGGAGGGGACTAAGAAAATAAAAGGCTATGAAAACGTGTAAGTAACGAATACGGTTGAAAATTTAGGAGGGATACTCCACTGAACTTTCTCATACGATCGTTTTTCGCCTGAAGTAGTTCTCAAGTCCATTTACCCGCATGTATTGATATACCAGTTCCACCAGTTAAAGAGAAGATTACGGAGAGAAGAGAGAAATTTGTAACAAACGTAGATTAATTTATGGTTGAGTTATCACATCAAGAGTAAGATTAAATTAATGGTTGCTTTGCAAAATGTCTGTCCTTTCAAAGTAAGCTTCTGGCACGCTTCAAAACTAGTTTCGCTTTTGAATACAGCAATTCGTGTAAATATTTCCATGCATATAGTTAAAAGGAATTCATTTATTATTTTTCAGACCGTCAAATTTTAATAATATTTAAAATAGCATATGAAAACGAATAATTTTTGAAGGGAATTTTCAGTATTTTCCCATATTTTCAGTGTATAAGAAATAACTTATTTTAATCAGTAGTTTGAAAAAGCAAAAGACAAAAGAGCAGTAATATTTTGTAATTCATTATTTCAATTAGAAAAAAAATTCAATTAAGTAAGATAAACACCTCATGATATATCAAGAAACCCATAAAAACACTATCAAATATTTTATACTGAAATAAAATCTGTAAGATCTTGATAAAACTCTTCTGTATCAATTAGTAAATTGTAATTTAAAACCTTCTCTTGAGGTTGAGAGGTTGGCAGAAATCGTATTGCAAAATAACCCTCATTTAATTAGAGCCAAATAATTGTCCTGTAACTCCTTTAACCGTTTCAAAAAACAAGCAAAGTAATGCAATAAACTTGGAAAAAAAGCTTTTATATTTCGATATGATACCACTTTGCCCGGATGAAAAAGAAACATCTTGCAATAAAAAAGAAAACGTGAACCCATTACGACTACGTGTAGACAACTGAAAAGTTGAGATCACTAAACCATTGGTCTCAATTGGTGCAGCAGAGGAGAAATTGAAGATATTCTTTAAAACTAAGTTAGGTATATATATATATATATATATATATATATATATATATATATGTGTGTGTGTGTGTGTGTGTGTGTGTGTGTTAAAATACATAAAGAAATACACAGAAAGTTTTATCCCAATGAGTGTAGCAAGGAAAATACAGATCATTTTTAAATGTTTTCTTATAGTAAGCGAGATAAGTACTGGAACAAAATCAAAAATTAATTTTATCTTATACCAGTATTTAATATCTGCAAAGTTTTATTCTTAATGAAAGGGAAAATGCAGCTTTGTAAAGGGCTCCATTTGCGTTTAAATTCAATAGTAACTTGATAGGAAGATATTTTATTTACTCTTGGTTCATTAGATAATGCATGCATGCAGCATATATATATATATATATATATATATACACGAAGTCAAAACCATAACCTCTTACCCCTTTCTCTGAAAAATTCATATTTTACTGGAAGATATACCTTTCATCGAATTATTATATAAAAAGTTCATCACACATAACAAGTTCAACTTATCAATTTTAACTTTAATAATTTTGTTTCAAAATTCAAACTTACCATTCGGAAATGTTGAAAGTAAAAAAATAAGCAGAAGCAAACTTCTTTCTCCATGTTCACCCATAGCTTCACAAGTCTGCAATTCATTGCCACACTACAGCACCATAGCAGCGAATTCGCCTAAATCAATACGCAGAATAACTTCTAAAATTCTAAGCACCAGTGTTTGTATGATTCTATTACCAAAGTAGAACAAATTCATGAAAAGTCCACCATTTGTGCACTGTGTGGGCCAACATAGGAACGTTTACTATGGTTACTAAATTCTACGTGTGACGTGTAGCATGGCAGTGTATATAAAATCATTTGCAAGTGCACTCTTGAAACTACAGTAGTTCTAATATTCTATATGTTAAAATGAAATCAGCATGCCTTAATGTCTATATTTACAAAGATCATTACCCTTTCCTTTAATGGGATGTGTTTTTAACTATGATACTTTCATAGATAAATATAAAAATTCAGAATAACCATTTTTAAAGCATATATAAAACAACTGCTTAATCCTAAAGGATTTTATATTAAAGAATGCTACTGAACAACCTTGGAAGATATATCAACATAGCTTCTATCAGTAGAAATGATAAACAGAAAAAGGGTTTAGATGAATAACAGTTTTTGATTTTTGTGTAAAGGTAGTTTTTAATATGGTACTCCAGTCTTCCTTTTATTCATAAGTAATATAATGTATATATATATATATATATATATATATATATATTTAAGTATTAAGCATAAAATCTAAAATCCAAAATTGTGTTCAGTAAATATCATCGTTTAACTGAAGAAATATTAGTCTTTCTGAAAGATATGCTATTTATCATTCTTGTGAGATATAAGTGTTTCTTATCACAGTGCATTTTTCATATTTTAAAGAGGAAGACTTATATTGTATCTTATACCTCACAACAAATCTGTCGGCCATTTTTTAAAAAAAGTATCTTTCAAAATATTTTACAAATGCGAACTAAGATTAAGGTTGACAAAAAAGAATGTCCATGGGTATTAAGAAAGTATTTCGCAAACAAAAAAAAAAACACTTTTGCTCTAACGTAATCAACTAATTTCTCGACATCTTGAAGGGGTGAGGAGTTGTTAAAAGTGAATAAAGTCACTGAAAATAAAGTGCACGTACAGCCATCAATTTTTGCAGAAAAACTTCGGCTACATCAAGTAAATTTTTTTTTTCAAAACGCACATTGCATTGCGTGGGGGAAAAAATGCCTCAATTGTTATATACACCCAAGTTTGCATTGAATTTTTCCGCCAAGAAAATACACTCCAGATAATTTAAGAACACCAAAACGGTACTGAAGCGAACATAAAATACGACGGCGAAGTGTTGGCAGCTAGGCGGGAGAATTTTTCGGGTGCAAAAGCGGAAGAGATGCAACAGGGTTTGGCTGCGCCGCGAACCTGCAGATAGAAGTTGGAGTCCTGTTCCCCACTCAGCGAGACGGCCGGCAGCTGGCGCATCTCTGCTGCCGCGATTACTCCGCGGCCTCCTGTCTTGCATCCCTTCGAAATCGCGCGCAGGCGCGCTTTGTGGTTTTTCACTTCACAAATCCAGGTGCGTAAATACGCTGAACTCTTGACAGGTCTATATAGTAAGACATCCTGGTCGATAAGTGCTTCAGATTGTGCAATTAATGAACCTGTGCTCCTCGTGAACCTTTTGCCTTTCGGCTGTTAGTCGCCGTCGCCATAACATGCCTAGCATTTGGAAAAAATGCAAATGTCGTGCCTAATTGTTGCATTCTCGAAATTTATATAAATATTCATTTTGAAAAAATATATATGTAGCAATGAATTGTTAAATAGATTAAATTTAATATGATAAAGCTCACTTAAGGGCGGGAGGTTCGCACAATTACTTTATTGAAATGCATTTTGTAAGGATGCTTTTTCCTCAAATGTATTTAATAGACAGGTCATTATGAGTATAAAAATACTGTAATTATTTAAATTTCACTTACAAAATTAATAGACTGAAAATTTTAGACTACCTTGCTCTTTAATATATGAGCTGCTGTATTTTAATTTTTTTTTCATCGTTATACGTACTGAAGGTTTCAAAATAATGTGTCTCGAGCACTTGTGTTCAAAATGATGTGTCTCGAGCATAAAAAACTCATAGAAAAAATTAACGACTACTATGAATTAAAAAAACAGTGAGACATACTGGTCAATAAATACATCAGTTTGTGCATTAAATGAACCTGTTCTCCTCGTGAAC
>OU015493.1:72125478-72305743 GCA_907164885.2 Dolomedes plantarius | reverse complement strand
TTTTTGTCTTTCGGCTGTAAGTCGCTGTTGCCATAACACGCCTAGCATTTTGACAAAATGCAAATGTCGCAAGTAATTGTTGCATTCCAGAAATTTATATGAATATTCACTTTAAATAATGTAAATGTAACAATAGGGTATTAACTAGATTAATTATAATCATGATAAAGCTCTCTTAAGGGTGTGAGGTACGCACAATTTTTTTTATTGAAATGCATTTTGTAAGGATGCTTTTTCCTAAATTGCATTTAATAGAGAGATCATTATGAGTATAAAAATACTGTAATCACTTAAATTTCGTCTAAAAAATTAATATACTGAAAATTTTAGACTACCTTGCTGTTTAATATATGAGCTACTGAATTTTCATTTTCTTTTTCATCGTTATACGAACTGAAGGTTTGAAAATCATGTGTCTCGAGCCCTTGTGTTCAAAATAATGTGTCGCGAGCATTAAAAACTCAAAGAACAAATTAATAATTACTATGAATTGCAAAAACAGTGAGACATGCTGGTCAATAAATACATCAGATTGTGTAGTTAATGATCCTATTCTCCTTGTGAACATTTTGATTTTGGGGAGTTAGTTGTTGTTGCTTTTGCATGCCTAATTCGTTGAAAGAACTAATAGATTGAAAATTTTAGACTACCTTGCTCTTTACTATATGAGCTGCTGTATTTTAATTTTTTCATCGTTATACGTACTGAAGGTTTCAAAATAATGTGTCTCGAGCATAAAAAACTCATAGAACAAATTGATGACTAATATGAATTGCAAAAACAGTGAGACATCCTGGTCAATAAATGCATCAGATTGTGCAATTAATTACCCTGTTCTGCTTTTGAAACTTTTGATTTTCGGAAGTTAGTTGTTGTTGCTTTTGCATGCCTAATTCATTGAAAAAATTAATAGACTGAAAATTTTAGACTACCTTGCTCTTTAATATATGAGCTGCTGTATTTTCATTTTCTTTTTCATCATTATACGTACTGAAGGTTTCAAAATCATATATCTCTAGCCCTTGTGTTCAAAATAATGTGTCTCGAGCATAAAAAACTCATAGAACAAATTAATGACTTCTATGACTTGCAAAACCAGTGAGACATCCTGGTCAATAAATGCATTACATTGTGCAATTAATGATCCTGTTCTCCTTGTCAACTTTTTGATTTTCGGAAATTATAGTTGTTGTTGCTTTTGAATGCCTAATTCGTTGAAAAAAGTAACGGACTGGATATTTTAGTCTACCTTGTTCTTTAATATATGAGCTGTTGTATTTTCATTTTCTTTTTCACCGTTATACGTACTGAAGGTTTCAAAATCATGTGTCTCGAGCACTTGTGTTCAAAATAATGTGTCTCGAGCATAAAAACTCATAGGACAAATTAAAGACTACTGTGAATTGCAAAAACAGTGAGACATCCTGGTAATTAAATGCATCATATTGTGCAATTAATGACCCTGCTATGCTTGTGAACATTTTGATTTTCGGAAGTTAGTTGTTGTTGCTTTTGCATGCCTAATATTTTAACAAAATTCAAAATTTCGAGAAAATTGTTGCATTCCTGGAAATTCTATAAATATTTAAAATGACGTAAATGTAAATTTATTTGTAATGTATGGCGTAAATGTATTTTTAAATGGCGTAAATGTAAAAATAGTGGTATAAATAGGTTAATTATAATCATACTAAAGCACTTTACTGAATTGGTTACACGTACCTTTTAAAGTCCAAGAGACTCCACAAACATATCTCCATTTTCAATCATCAGTAGTTACTAAAATAATTTATTCAGAAACATGAAACTTTTATTATGAGTTAAACATTTTTTGTGAGCGAATCCGATAGAGTTAGTACACAGCAGCGTGAAGGACATTTCGGAGCTTAATTCGTCACTTTCAAGTGCATAGGCGTAGACTGAGTATACGACTGCCTAACAGATGACGGATTTGAACCTGTATAATCTCCCGATCTTACGCACATGTACAAAGTTTATCTCAACTTTTCTTTTGCAAGACTATATATATTTATATTACCCGTCTCGTAAACTAATATTATCAATGCTAAGTTTAAGAAATTTATGTATAGATAATTTGTAAGTTAGCAAAACATAAAGTTAGATCACAATATGGTTTTAGCATCAAACTTTGGATAAAGGAAATTGCAAATTTTTAAAGTGGAGTGAAAAAAAAAACATATATAAAGGTGCTTATAAATAATTTTCCTAATGTGTAAAAAAAATTAGTTCGTAGAATTTATTAGAATATCATTTTCTACAGACATCAGAATAAAAAATCGTGCAAGTTTATATGCAAATCGTTTATATGCAAGTTAATGTATGAAATGTATAAACAATATTTATCTTGCTTAGGCGTTTAAAAAGAACATTTGCAGCCAGTTTTACTGACAAGCAACTTAATAATAATAATAAAATACTAATAACAATAAAACAACGATACTGCATTGAATTAATAAATGATTAAGAATCAAATCGTTGACTTCCTATCAAGTGAATCTACAAAGCGTAATATTTCTCATACTGGTTGTGTTGACGGCCTAATTTTTGGACACATCCTAATTTTAGGGAACCTGAACGTGATAAGTGCTCACTTAGAATGTCTATGAGGTAATCCGGACGTGGCCGTTGAGAGGATTTAAAAAAAATTCTAGATGTCCATGAATATCAAATCCATCGGGTCCATTAATTTTTGTTCCTAAAATAATTGGTTAATATAAAAATATTATTTCGTTACACTATAGATATTAATATGGCTTATGAAAATTTTGATTATTAAAATATACAATTATGTTTTTGTGTGTTACGAACAAAATCACGTCTGTCTATTACTGGAATTCTTCATATCGGGATTTAAAGTAGTTACCATTTTAAAATAATATGAACTCTTTAAAATCCGTATGGCAAAAGATGGGCACAAAACATTAAAATTCTACTAACCAACGAACTTTAGATGACAAAAACTGATCTGCAGTACCGATAAATTTATTAAACTCTAAAATATATAAAATGAATAAACTATATTTCGAAAAAATCTAGTTCTTGAATGTATTTCTGAAATTAAAATAAGGCAATACTGAATACTCTAAGTAATTACGATTAAAAATACTTAAGTAAAAATTTTCTTAAGTATAAACCATTAAAATAGCCATGCATAACATTTAATGTGTTGAGCACATTGCGTTAAAGTATCTAAAAGTATTTTATATGCAAATTCTAAGTACGAAAGCAGATTTATTTCACAATTGCAAACTGACGTATGCATCTAATTCTCTACAAATTGCTACAAATATACTCGCTTGATGCATGGATCGAATCTCGAAGTTACAATGCGGGCCTTTCCTGTAAGTTAAGGGGAAGATTTTGTCCTTTTGTGATAAATCCGTCTTTGTCTTCAGTAAGTTTGAAACTGTTATGCTGATGAAAACGTTGTTTCTTTAAATATCGTTTGCAGCCTACTTTGGTTACAGCGCATATCTTTCATGGCAGAGTTTCAAATCTCGTAAATGATTTTATTTTACAGACAAATTTTGAGAAAATTTCAACAGAGATCTGGTGCTAAAGAAAGGAAAGTCGAATAATACTATAAATTCCCTTGGGTATCACAAAAAGGTAAAATCAAGTCTTTTGCGAGACAACTGACGTTGGGAAACGTATTTGCGGCCTTTCTAATAGGGTTATTTCCGAGTATAAACCTAATGAACTTTGACATTAATAACCAAGTACGGATTCTTGATGTCTGTGTAAGAAAGAATATATTGATTGCCATTCCACCACGATAGGAACCTAGACGCAGCAAAGTGCACACGCATATGTGAGAAAACTTATATGTAAAGGGAGAATTTTTAGAGTAAATGCAGAATAAAAATTTAGTATTAAAAATTATATTTTGTTTTTGTATTCTGAGTCGTAAGGCTACGACTCTCAGTTTCAGTGCTTTGTCCAGACAAATAGTGCATGGTTACACACCCTTTGAAAAAACAATAAAGTACTGTTTATGAAACCTCAGGAAAACTCATTGGAAAAATTTTCAATATATTGTCGGCAAAAACTTAATGAAGAACTATTCACAGGCAAAAGTCCTAAAATTGACATCATACTTTATTTGGTAAAACACCATTTCCATTTCCCGTTTTGGGAAAATTTTTTTACTGGAAAGCATCCGATAAAATAAATAAACAGTTTTAATAATTAATTTCTTCGAGTTCAAAAATTTATAAAGAATTTTTTCAGTCACATAATTATACAGTCAAGTTCCTGTTCTTTCTAAGCAAATACAATAATAGAGGTCTCTGAGTTTAATGAGGATTCATATAACACGAATGTATAAAAATTAACTATACTCAAAGAAAATTTATTTCATCTCTATGTATTCCTTAAAATATTCATGAGATATTACTCCAAATATTAGAGTAAGAGATTACATTTTAGTGACTCTACGATGTCAGTTAAAATACTTGTTATTGATAATGAATATAAACTTTTTAAAATACGGTACTCGGTTCTCTATAAAACTACAAAATATAAATTATTAAAAGCTGTTTGAAATTTTTAGACAGCTATCACAAATTTAAAACTTATCATGCATATGAAAGTCAGGTCATATGTCTGGAAAGTAAAATTCTTCTTTTTTTTTAATGAATGCTTCACATTGCTTCATTCAAGTATGTCTGCATCTCTAAATAGACATTCCAGTGTTATCAACCCTTTAGATATATCTACCATGGGATATGTATATTAAATTTAAACTTATATGACATAAAATACCTTTGTTATTTATTTATTTATTTAGTCTTTAGCAATATACTATTCCCAGTGCCACTGTTTAAAATAAAAACTATGCTTTAAGTATGTAAGATTTTAACAAACTTCATATTAAATCATTAAGGGGACAAGGGGCGTTCAACCTCAAATTTTATAGATCTCCGTTTTTAACATTATATACAAAATGAAAATAAATAATATTATGTTTAGCTACATTGAAGACCCTTAAAAATCAAAGTAAGGAATATTTTGGTAGAAAAATATCCGTTTTTCACAAAATAGAAGAAAATAATTAAAAAATTTTCGCATTTTTCAAAATACTCTATACGCATCCCATATCATTTAAAAGTGTTCATTTTTTAATATAGGTTTACCATATATATATATATATATATATATATATATATATATATATATATATATATATATATATATAAACAAAACTAAGCGTTGAATTTTTTAAATGTAAATCAAAAGTCATTTTTTTTAAAATCTGGCAATTATTTTTTTTTAGATTTTCAATATTTTTACTTTATTTCATTCTTATTTTCTTTGTACTCTATTTCAAGGCTGTTCATGAGATTGGTGTACGGAAAAAATCTGTCGCTGCTGCAATTTCATCCAAGTTCCCAAATATTACCTCTGGAGGTGCGTGGTCTAGGGATGCGACATCGACAACAAAACATCGATGTTTTGAAACATCGATATTCAATATTAAAACATCGATGCTAATAAAACATCGCCCCAAAATCATCGATGTTTTTAAACATCGATGCTTATGAACTTTCATTATTTAAAACTGGTTTAGTAACCTCTAAGATTAATGTTACGTCTATTAGTCAAGGAGGGGGGGGGGGGGTAATTTTACTCTCAGGTTGGGCTGACACAAATGACAAAAACTTGGTTGCTAGAGTTAGCGCATATCGCAGAATTTCCATTAGATTTTATTGCTTTTACCAGAAAATTGAGGATGAAATTATTGCAATTTATTAACAAATCTTTTATTTTCAAATTAAATAATACAAAAGAAAATTACATATATTTACACCAATTTGAAGTACTGATGCAAAACCAATGTATGGGGGAAAACTGAACAAGCTTATTTATTCTTTACTATAAATAACAATTATTGGGGCTATTGGGGCATATAATTATTATTCATTGGTTGTTCATTGACATTTGTCTCTAATCGTTCCCCCTTTTATAATCGTCCTATTCAGAATTCAGACTTACATTCACTGAGTGGGAAAATTATGCTACGGGGTTAATTTTTTTTTAAATTATGACACATTTTCATTGAAAAAAAAAACATCGAGACAACGTAAAACACTCGAGCGTAAATCATCGATGTTAAAAAAAAATCGGCTTCAATAAATCGATGTTTTGAAAACATCGACATCGATGTCGCATACCTAGCGGGGTCAAGTGATCCAGTCTCGTCACTTGACTCGGTTCAAAATTTCAGGACTGATTCGTTTCAAACAGGTGTAGAGTGGATCCACCCCCTGTGGTGCACCCAGGGGTTCTGGCTTCTCCCGAGAAAAGAGTATCGCTCAGCTCCCAGCCATAGGGAGAAAAAAGAATAAACTTTATTTCATGGTCCATAAATCTGAAAAAAATTAAGGCTCGGAAGACATTTGAAAAATTCTAGCAATTTTGAAGAATTTTTTTGAGAGAGACGTCTTATATACCCCAACATACTTATTTGTGAATTCTAAGTAACTTCAACGTACTAAAAATCAATATTAATTATTATCATTTTCTATATACAGTAAAATTTAAGGGGATGGTGGACATTACAAAGCGATTTTTGATATTTTTATCTCAGAGATGTGAGATTTTGCATATATATATATATATATATATATATATATATTCATTAAAGTATAATTATTTTAAACACCTTTTAAAATTTATATTTTAAAAATTTTAATTTAATTTAATTTTTTAAATGTTCCTTGCATACCAGTTTTTAACTTCGCCCCTAAATTTTGTATTTATATTGCTTAGAAATACATTTTGAACAGGGTTATATATTACTTTGTGATTTCGTTGAATAGTCAATTTTTAAGAAATATTTTTTGTGCTGGTAGTCTGAAGTTTCATGAAATTTTGGAATTTTCTAGATTTATGTTAAACTTTGATAATCTGAGTGATGTCGAAACCTAAAAAGGATAAATAACTTTATTTTGATGCATTAGAAGTGTCTTTATTATAAATTTTATAAAATGTCGTCAAAAATTATGACGCAAAGTGCATTTCAAAGACTTGCAAATCTGGAAATTATTGATTTCGACAAAAAGCTATTTAAAAGATGTTTTTCACATACCTTTAATACGTACTTTTCTAAAGCCACCAGATTTTCATTTTACTTTTCACTACATATTTTCAATGCATTTTTTCAAATATTTACATATTTTTGAAATATTAATACACCAAAAATATAACTCTAATTTTTGCTCGATTTTTGGTAATTTGAAAGTCTACCATCCTCTTAATAATTTTTAAAAACGAGGCTGAAGGACACTTTTCCCCTTAAAATAAATAAAAGACACTGCGTACACTGTATAAAGTTTTTTTAAGCATATTTTTCGTAAAATTAGAAATATATATATATATACATTCTAAGTAAATTTTTAATTTATGGGATTGAATATCTACATCATATCTACTTAAGATTCATAAGACAGTTAAAATTAAATGCAGATACAATTAAATAAGACAGTTATAATGCCAACTACTAAATTAGAAAAGTAGCATTTTACACCACAAACTTTTTTTCATAATGCAGCTATAAGAGCCGCAGAAATTATAGCTGAACTGTTTCTTCTTTTTTCCAAACAAATTGAGATCGGTGTGCTTATTACTGACTTTATGTACTGACTTATGTACCGTTATGAGTATTATAACAGTTAATAGAAAAATGCCTAGAGGAAACGTCTTTTGTGTTTTCATTCAATACTTTTTCTAAAAATTAATGAATTTAGGAATATAATATTGTGTAACTTTATGAGAAGATATAACTTGGCCCGTCTCAAA
Organism: Dolomedes plantarius; assembly: GCA_907164885.2. Classification (NCBI taxonomy): domain Eukaryota; kingdom Metazoa; phylum Arthropoda; class Arachnida; order Araneae; family Dolomedidae; genus Dolomedes; species Dolomedes plantarius. Next base: position 72,297,922 of record OU015493.1, on the reverse strand, counting down.
AAGAAAACAACTAATATTTCTTTCAGTCTCTCACATTGAAGAATTTGTTACCTACTCTATCTCTTGTAAATATATATCCATTTGCAGAGAATCAATCAATTGCATTCAACATCCCAAAAGGCTGGATTACGAAAGGGCAAATGTCACAACTAAGGTTGGCCCTGTTATATATTATATATATATATATATATATATATATATATATATATATATATCATTTATTAAAGAATATAACTTCAATTCTGTGGATTCAGCTTCAGTTACAAAAAGCTAGAAAGTTTAAATTAGTATTTTGCAAGTGAAGTTTTTAAGGAAAACAAAATTTTTTACATAGTCCATATAAGAACCTTTTCAATTTCCCTTTTTTATTACTATTCTATCTCATCTTTCAAGAATCTTTGCGAACATTCGGTTGTAGGTCTCGAGCCTACAACTTAAAAAACCACCAATGATAGGGATCGTGTCACACAAAATGACGTCCTTGCAATCTTACAGTTTTGCATTGATCTATATTAATAAGAACACAATATTTATTTGCGAGGGAGGTATCTACGAATGGAACAATATAAGAAAATATATTTGCATATTTCCTTGAAAAGGCAAATAAAAGTATTTATTAAAATGCGCATTGAATAGTAGAAACATTCCTTCCATGTCTACGGTTGAGAACTAAAACACTTTTTTATGTTTTGATATATACCACAAAAATTGTCATAAAGTTAAAGATCTTTTAAACCTTTCTTGTTTACATAGCTTAATATAGATTGAAACATGATGTTTATTGCATTCCTGAGTTCATGTGTTGCCATGTGATCTAAATCATTTTCCTTGATTTTTTTTTCTATTTTCAGCTTTTACGTAAATGCAGGATTTCCTAATGTGATGCATTTATTTCTATATTTATCATTGATGACCAGTAGCGTTATAAAGTTAGTTGTTGTTAGTGTAGATAGCGATTTGAGTCGCTAATCTAAACTGCTATTTAAAAAAGCATGCTCGTAATGTATATTTAAATTTGTATCTTGAGACCCATTTTGAAATATAAGTGTAGTAGACAGACATGGTAATAAATTATACATTTTAATTTATTACACATGCATCATAAAAAAATCATAAAAGTTCATTTATTACCTAATCTAAGTCGAAACGTTTACTTCTTTGTTAGATACATTTATGAGCAAAATTTCCCTGTTTTAAATAGGAAAGAAAGCAGATTCAGATAATAGGAAATATAACTTGAAGTTTAAAACAGAGTTTTGATGAATCGATGGAGTTTTGTGAAAGCTAAACAGATGGCGTTTTATTTCAAGTCGTTGACTTCGCTTCAGCAGTACACGGATAGAGGTAGCCGGGAAATCTAATGGCGCAGCAGACAATTTTTCTGTCTTTTATATGACAAAGATAAGTGTTAAACAATTTTATCTGAATAAAAATTCTCTACAATTTGTTTAATTAATTATGGTCTAGAAACTTGCAATATCATGAAAGTTTTCTCCTTCACATTTATTATATCTTATTTAAGCATATTTTTTTACCAATATTTAGCACAGATTCCGTTTTAATCTTCCATGTAGTAGCTATTATGAAACATTTTTTTAATCTCCATTTAAGAAAGTTTGGCATGCCCATAAAATACTGTTATAATTTTTCTAGTTATTCTTTTCTTGTTGAGTTACTTTCTTGTATTTCTATGCACCCATTTGGAAAGTATGCTGGCAACAGTGCTACACTAAACAGACATTTAAGAAGAAGAAGAGAGCGGGAGACTGAGGTTGATGTATTTCTACCTAGTCCAGGAAGTTGCTAACCTGGCAACGTTTATCATTATTGTGATTTAAAACCCTTTACAACACGCTATATTAAAATACAACTGAAATTTGGAAAACGAATGTTATATAAATGGTCAGATGCACTTATTTAAATATTTTATGCCCCCCTAAAAGATTCTGTTTTTTCATTTTTACAGGGGATGTAGTATACCGTTTGTCCCATCATGTAACAAAATTATTCCCTACACCATAATGGATTTTACAATATGTTGTAGGTTTATTTTGGTGGGGTCATGATTGGTTATAGTGGTAGGCAATGATACCATTACTCTGAATTTTAAACAATACATTAATTTATTCACACAATACACATATTAGTATACATTCAATTATATTCTTATTAATTATGAACTTACAGACATTCTCATTATATCAATGTATAATTTGCCTATATTATTTCATTTATTTAAATTAATATCATTTCAGTACGCAATATATCTATATTATTCCTTAACTTCCGCCTATCATATAAGACTCGGGTAACTCACGAATATTTGGCAATAGTTAATAAAAGGTTACCTCCATTTTTGCAGACTGCAGAAGTGGACTTTGGCTGGCATATTCAGGTACATCTATTGGGGTCTCTATTCGGACTCGCTCAATAACGTAGGAATAGGCAGACTTTAACGGCCGGATCAGTTCTCCATCCGTTGCTTGTGGGGGTTAGGCACTCCGTCGTGGTTACGAGTCTCACCTCTTATCATCTCATCGGTAGCTTGCAGGGGTTCAGACAATCTATCTCGGCTCCGAGGATTCTCTATGCTATCTTGCGGGGTTCAGGCAATCTATGTCGGCTCCGCTGCTCCATGATGCTCCTTTCATCGTTGAGTTGCCGGCTTATAGCGATGCGCTACGTCGGGGCACAATCTCCCATATATTCTCTTTTGCCTTCTCGCTTACGAGGCTACAACTCTCTATATTGGGTGCCAAATCTCAGAGTCACCATCAATATGATATATCCTTTTCTTCTCACTCTCTCTATTTTTTATTATCTTCTCAATGCCCCGCCTTTTACATTTTCATTCGTCTCTCATGTTGAACCTTTTTCTTTATACTTCCACTTTGATTCGTTAACTTGTTCCTCCCCTAATATTTCTTTAACAATTTAGAGTGAGGGGCGTTTTCGACTCGAACAATCCCGTCTTCGACTCATTCCTATTTTTCTAGGAAATGTGTTTTCCCAGAACATCTCCTATGTGTGGGGTCCTCTTCTCTTTGTCAACAATTCCCTTTTCATCTCGATGTCTCCTCTATCTTTACCCCCCTCGCTGTTTCGACTCTTAATTGTTTCCTTTCAATTTATTCTCTTCATCCGGTTCTTTTGTCTGATCAATTGCCATTCCAATTTTCTCATAGCACCGCCGACTTCACCGCTTTAATTGGGTTGTCTGCCCTTTTTGAACTCCTAACATATCGTATCCCCACGACATTCTTCTCGTATCGTCTGGCGTCATTTTACTATTCCATTTTCCGTCCCGTTTGTTAATTGGTTTTTCTGCACCTTTTCTATTTTCTTTTTTTTTATATGTCGTACCCCACGACATTTCTCCCCCCTCCTTTGAGGAAAAAAAAATATTGCTCTCATTGCATCCTCCATCTATCAAATTATCCATCCTTTGCCTTATAAAATTTTCTGCTAACCTTCATTCGTACCCCTTTAGATGCTCCCCTTTTTCTTATTATAGGACCAACACATATTGCGTAAAATTGCGTACTGATATGATCTTAACATATTATTATTAATACATCAACATTACATTAAAACGATACCTGATTGATTCTATTATGTTACTCATTAATATAATATTACATCTACAATTCAATACACAAATATTTCATCATTAATATTGTTCGTTGAATACACATAAACATAATACATAAATTACAATAACAACAAAACACACACTCTTTGCCATATATGAGCTACGAATATCGGTAGCATGCATATTTAAATTTTGTGATTATACCAAACTGGAATTTATGGTATCTGTCTCATTCAACTTCTTTAGCTCTTATCATGTTCATGAACGTAATTTTTTTTTTGTGTGTGTGTTCGTTTTGTTTTTTATTTCTGGGTCTTGCTGAAAGTTCTTTACGGACATCAGTATATCTGTATATAAGAGTTCTATTTATGCAATATATTACACAATAATACCTTTTATACCACTGCCAAAAGTCTTTCGTTATCCCGGTCATATTTAGTTCTATTGCTATTTATTTTATTATTCATTAATACATCAAGTTTTAATCATAATTGCAACAGTATTTGTAATTCAAAATTGCAACAGTATTTGTAATTCAAAATTGCAACAGTACCCGTAATTCCAACGCTATCTTTTCTAACATGCCTGTAAACGAAGCTTCACTATCTAGCACCACCAACTGCTCTCTCATGTTTACACCACCGTACATGTGCTTTCTAGTAACCATCGAAATGGACCCTAAATGTCACCATAGTACCGAACGGTTTCATTGTTTACCGCGCGGTGCCGTTAACAAAGACGTTTATCCACGAACAGGTATTTTCCGTAACACCTGTTCGTACACCTGCCCGTGATACCTGCTTTCAAAGTCCCGTGATTTAACTGACAACCGGCTACTTTTTCTTTTACCTGTGTCACCTTTGTCTAGAATTTTGGCAACAGGTAAATTTCATTCCTCGTTATTCGTTTCGCACATGGTAATCGTGCGTTCTCTTGAATAAAATTTCTTTATATTAGAAACTTCTAAATTCTATTACCTAATATATTTTTGTGCCCTAATGCACCACTATTATTTCTCACTATTATTTCTCGTTTCTTTGGCTATCCACATTATGTCCCTGGGAATTATATTATTATTCCCAAACTTCATCTGCCTAAACCACGTGTTCATAGGATTACCAAATATTCAGGTAATTTTCTTAATATTTTATCGTTATCGTGCTAATACTTTGCCATTAATTAGTATTATTATTACTATTATTATTATTATTATTATTTTATTTTTTATTTTTATTTTTATTTGTTAATTGTCTTTGTTTCTCATTTCTATTATATTTAACTACTATGTATTTATGCCTGCCGTATTTTTCCACTATGCATTCTTATTCTTTCTATCATTAATGATATTTTAATTATCGCCTTTTCTTTTTTTTTATTTTATTTTATCTCGCCCATTATATTATCTTAATTATTCCTCGTCGTCGCTAATTATGACCTATCTGTTGTTCCTAATCTCTCTCACCCCTTTACCTATTTAAGCAGTTCCTGCCGATCGAACAATAGTTATTCTTTGTGTATTTCAATCTAACTTCAGTCATCATATTTCGCATTTCCACATTACCCCATCTATGTCGATATATGTTTACCAATTTGATAATTACGTAATCTTTATTTATTTTTCACCTTAATTATCTCTCACCCTTTCATAATTCTCCTTTCTTATATGGTGAATTTATAATTTTGTCACTCATAATCGCATTCCTTATGTGCATATTTCTCCCAATATGACTACCATGTCTATTAGTGTCAATGTCTATCGTATAGTTATTTATTAATTTCGAAACCATCTACCTGTTTTTTGTTTTTCTTTTGTGTTTTTTTGTGTTTTTCTCTTTTTTTTATTTTTATTTATTACTATTATCACTACTATTGTGGGATAATTCGTAGTTTGTTCTGGTGTATTTTTATTACTTGCCTTGGGTCGCTTTCCTGCTCTATCACTACATTCCTATTTCGTAATACTCTAATAAAACGGAACGGTCCTGTAAATTTCGGTTCCAACGTTTTGCTATATGTCAGTTTTTTCAAATATACTAAGTCACCTACCTGTGCTTCCGTTATTCTGACATTTCTATTATGTTTCGCGTATTGGTTATTTCGCTTTTCTTGATTTTGTCCTACCTGTTCAAATATCTTTTTGCATATATTTAGCTTATTTTTGACAAATTCAGCATATTTCGCACACCCCGTTGTCACCTCCTGTTCATTACTATCGATATTTATTTGTCCAGGTAATCGGAATTGTCGTACAAACTGTATTTCTGCTGGTGAAAACCCTGTTGTCTCATTACTCGTGCCATTATAATATAATAATATCCACGGTATCATGTCATCCCAGCTAAATATTTTTACCGTTGTGGCTGCTAGATCATTTTTAAGTGAAGAATGGAATCTTTCAATATTCCCATTTCCGGTCGGGTTATAAATTGAAGATTTTCTCAATTTAATCCCCAGCTGTTGCGCAAAACTATTAAATTCCGCGCTAGTAAATTGCGCGCCGTTATCCGACAATATCTGTTTTGGTAACCCAAATGTTGTAATAAAATCCGTTAATTTGTGCAATATCGTTTGTGTTTTAATATCTCGTATTGGATAAGCTCGGGCAAATCGAGAATGGTTATCCATTATGGTAAATATATATCGATGTCCTCGGGTAGATCTAGGCATAGGGCCAACTATGTCAACACTTACTAATTCCAAATTGTCGTGTATTGTATCCATAGGTGTGATGTCATATTTCAGTAATGGTCTGTTTTTATATATGTTACATTTTGGACACTTTCCTACAAATTTACTAATGTCTGCATACATATTTTTCCAGTAGTATTTCCTCTTAACTATCTGTATCGTTTTTTCTCGTCCTTGGTGCACCGCATGCGCTATCTGTATAATTTGCTCCTTTAAACTTGCTGGTACGACAATTTTGTGTTCATTTTTTTTAGTGTGTTATGTCTACTTTTATCCTTCACCATTAATAATTTTGTGCTTTTATCTATAAAATACTGTTTGTTAGCCCGTTTGTTTATACCTATGTTTTTCTGTATTCCAATTATAATCTCCTTTAATTTGTCGTCTTTTCGTTGTTCTATAATTAATGTCGGTATATCAAAATTTATCGACTTTTCAAATATGGGAATTACAGTTTCTTTTATCTCAATCGCCCCAATATTAAATATCTCTCTTGATAGATAATCCGCAGGATTTTCCGTTCCTTTAATGTGTCTTATTTTAAAGTCGTAATTTTGGAGTGTCAAGATCCATCTTGCTACGCATGGGGCTTGTTTTGCAATATCAATTTTGTTTTTTAATATCATCGCATCTGTAATTAATACGAATTGCACACCAAATAAATATTCATGGAAGTCCATTACTGCCAAATAAACCGCCATTAACTCTATTTTCCATGCCGCGTATTTGCTTTGAATGTCGTCTAATTTTTTTGAAAAGTATTCGATGGGTATGAATTGCTCGCCGCGTTTTTGTGCCAAAATTGCTCCTACAGCGACGGAACTTTCGTCCGTAAATAAGTAGAATTCTTCATCGAATTTTGCCTTAAATATCTTAGGTTTATTCGCAATCTCCTGTTGCAACGTCTGAAATGCTTTACTAGTTTCGTCTGACCACACGAAATGTTGATTTTTTTTTGTTAAGTTGACCAATAATTGCGCCTTCGTTGCATAATTCGGGATTAGGTGTCTAAAGTAATTGGCCATACCCAAAAATGACTTTACCTGTCGCACTGATTTTGGCTGTGGGAAAGCTGTTATTTTCTGTATATTCTGGTTCGCTGGTGTAATTCCTTCCTCTGATACCTCATAACCTAACATTTCCACCTTTTGTTTAAGCAGTTTAAGTTTTCTAGGGTCAAGTGTCAAATTATATTGTTCTTGTCTGTCGAATACTAACTGCATTTTTTGTTGTACCTCTTGTTTCGTATTCCCCGCTATTATAATGTCATCGACATAAAAAATTATATTTTTATCCTTCAAATTTGCCAAAACTTCTTGCATAAGGTGCACAAATACACTGCTACTGTTTTTAAATCCAAATGGATATCTGTTAAATGTGTAATTTCCTTGTTGTGTTATAAACGAAAATATGTGTCTATCAGTTTGTGGTAACAGTACTTGTAAAAAAGCGGCCTTTAAATCCATGGTGGTATAAAATTTGAATCCGCTAATGTTTTGAAGTAATTCTTTAATTTTAGGAATAGATACCTTATATAAATGAGTAACATTATTAAGAAGACGAAAATCAACAGCCATTCTGTAACGATCTTGCCCCTTATCTGATTTTTTTTTATTAATAACACTGGGAACGCATAATTTGATGTTGACGGTTCTATAATTCCCGCCTGTAATAGGTCGTCGATTTCTTTTTCCAGAATTGGTAGTATTTTCTTTGGTATGGGATATTCTCTTTGCTGTATGGGGTATGAGTGCATAAATTGAATGTCAGGCGCCTCAGCCGAAGTTGCCCCTAAAGTCTTATAAGACTTCGAAAACACCCTATCATTCTTCGCTAAAAATTGTTTAATCTGTTCCTGCTCCTCCTGTGGCAAGTGATTTATATCAAAATCATTCTCGTTGAATTCCTGCTTGCGTAATTCCAACACCTCCTGGCTAGCATATACATTACTAACATATTCCGGTTCCTTTTGCTGGGTTTGGTCATTCTCATGAATCGTTATTATATGTCCCATTTTTTGTCCCTTATTATAATGTATTTTTTGTAATGTGTCGTTGAAAAAAATGGTTTTAATTTCGTTGCTCTTCATCTCGTGTATTTTTTCATGCGCCTGAATTCGCGAGAATTTATTGAATATGACTGTTGTTCCATCCTGACATATCCCATTCACTTTCAAGTCTATCACCTTCGATTCCCCCGGCTCAATTATTAATTTAGTTTTAGTTCTTGCTATTAATTCCACAGGTATGTTTATGTTAGCTATCGTATTGTCTCTATCATCTTCGGTAAACTGTGTATTATTTATACCTTTCTGTTTCCCATTCATTAGTTCGACCATTTTTCCATCCCATAATAATTTATTCTCCGCTGGGTTTAAAATCATCTGGTTTTTCATTAAAAATTCTACACCTAAAATCATTTTAAAGTTAGTATTTGTCATTGCATTAGTTACGAATAACGCCTGTTTAAATTTGAATTTTTCAATCTGTACTGTCATTTCGATACATTTGGAATGATCTATCTCATGCTCTGATATCGATAATATTTTTACTTGCCGAGATATATAATTTATTTTTTGTGTTTCCTTAACTTGCTCGAATAATCTGGAATTGATCATGCTGATCACCGCGCCTGTGTCAATTAACGCGATTGTTTCATGCTGTTTGAAATTTACCTTAATTGTTGGTAATTTATTCGTTGTACTGATATTTCCTGCCATTATTTTGATTGAATCGCCTTTATATTGGTTTTTAACTGTTTTCTTTTTCTTTTCGTACCCGGTATTCTTATTAGCTCGCCTGTTTCCCTTTTTTTTATTACATCTATCTTCTACAGCCATTTTTCTATTTTCGCTATGTTCAATTTTGCATGGTGTATCACTTACAAATTTTTGTCTTTGATTATATGCCCTAACTCTGCCGCTTGGGAACTTCTCTTTACGGGCATCCGTATATCTGCTTATGTGTCTCGGAAGCTCCCTTCGTAGTTTAACGCTGACCCACGATTAAAATTGTATCCTCCACCGCGCGGCCTATATTGGCCCCTATACCCATCTCTATTTGTGTTCACCGGTCCTCTATAATTTGCCTGTCCCTCAAAATTATTGTTGCGTGCGCCCTGGCATGCGTTCGCGTCCCCTATTATTTCGAAATCTTTGAAATATAAAACACTCGCCAATCTCATGCCCTTCCTTTTCACACGCCAAACAAAACTTAACACCTTTTCCTTTATCGGCTAATTCTTTTTCCAACTCCCTTATTCTCCTTTTCAATTTTCGATTTTTCTCAGCCTCCTCGCTAATTGATAATTTATTAATAGTTACTTCAATATTATCATATTCCTCTTGCAACAAGTTATTTATCTCTTTTGCTCTGTTTACCGCCACCCGAAAATCCTGAATATTTTCCTTAACCAATTCTTTTCTGACATCTATTCTAAGGGCCTGCAAAAACTTCGACAGCATTATTTTATTGAGCAACTCGTGTCCGGCATGTTCAACCCCTAAAAACGCAATCGCCGCGTTTTCTACCTCAAGGGCTAAATCAGCTATCGTCTTATCAGGCGTATGCTTAATATTTTGAAACGCCTGCTGATTCTGCATTAACGAACTCGTAATTTTAAATCTCTCACTCACTAACCTCTCAATTTCACGCGGATCCTCGGTGTCCCTGAGTACCCTACATTTCGTGAGGTATTCATATGCGCTGCCCTTAAATCTAGTTTTCAGTAGCATGGCTAATTGCACCCCATTCCAATTTGCAAGTCTGGCAATGTTTCTTGCCTGTCTAAAAATGTGTTCTATATCCTCGTTCCCATTGCCCTGTATTTCCGGTAGTAATGTAATCATAGCCACATTATCCACCCTATCATTCTGCTGTCTTGGTACTTCCATCCCGTTATTCAATTCTTCTTCTCTTAATTCCCTATTATTTCTCCTTCGCGCCATTATCCCTCTTTTTTTTATACGAACTTAAAATTAACTATCCTTCTTCATTTATTTTTCTCAACGTACTGTTGCAATTTTATCCTAACTTGCGTACTTTCATTACCTATCACACAATTATAATTCCTAATACCTCACTATATCATTCAATATACAATACATTCAACACTTATTACTCATTACCCTTATTATTCATTGCATTATATCACTCAATAATCAATACCTATTCATCATTCAATATCTATTCAATACACTTATAATTCATTAAATACTTATTCAATACACTTATTATTCATTCAATACTTATTCAATACACTTATTATTCATTATACTATATCACTCAATACTCAATGCTTATTCATCATTCAATACTTATTATTCAATGCCCCTATTACTCATTACATTAGATAATTCAATATTCACTAATTATTCATAATTCACAAGTTATTCATTACTCTTATTAATCATTACATATTATTACTCACTATGCATTCTTAATTACTCAACATTTAATTTATCTTTAAGCACCACTGTTCAACACAAACTATTCCATTAATTATTATTTTTAAACACCCCTTTTCTTTTATCATCAATCCTCCTAACTCAATATTCAGATAAACCAATGTATTATTCGAATCAGAGTATTAATTTTATCGTCATAGCATTATATGTATCATTGCCAATTAGTTTTTTACATAGCCGCAATAATCATATTTGTTTCGTCAAAGGCACCATTATGTTGTAGGTTTATTTTGGTGGGGTCGTGATTGGTTATAGTGGTAGGCAATGATACCATTACTCTGAATTTTAAACAATACATTAATTTATTCACACAATACACATATTAGTATACATTCAATTATATTCTTATTAATTATGAACTTACAGACATTCTCATTATATCAATGTATTATTTGCCTATATTATTTCATTTATTTAAATTAATATAATTTCAGTACGCAATATATCTATATTATTCCTTAACTTCCGCCTATCATATAAGACTCGGGTAACTCACGAATATTTGGCAATAGTTAATAAAAGGTTACCTCCATTTTTGCAGACTGCAGAAGTGGATTTTGGCTGGCATATTCAGGTGCATCTATTGGGGTCTCTATTCGGACTCGCTCAATAACGTAGGAATAGGCAGACTTTAACGGCCGGATCAGTTCTCCATCCGTTGCTTGTGGGGGTTAGGCACTCCGTCGTGGTTACGAGTCTCACCTCTTATCATCTCATCGGTAGCTTGCAGGGGTTCAGGCAATCTATCTCGGCTCCGAGGATTCTCTATGCTAGCTTGCGGGGTTCAGGCAATCTATGTCAGCTCCGCTGCTCCTTGATGCTCCTTTCATCGTTGAGTTGCCGGCTTACAGCGATGCGCTACGTCGGGGCGCAATCTCCCATATATTCTCTTTTGCCTTCTCGCTTACGAGGCTACAACTCTCTATATTGGGTGCCAAATCTCAGAGTCACCATCAATATGATATATCCTTTTCTTCTCACTCTCTCTATTTTTTATTATCTTCTCAACGTCCCGCTTTTTACATTTTCATTCGTCTCTCATGTTCAACCTTTTTCTTTATACTTCCACTTTGATTCGTTAACTTGTCCTCCCCTAATATTTCTTTAACCATTTAGAGTGAGGGGCGTTTTATACTCGAACAATCCCGTCTTCGACTCATTTTTCTAGGAAATGTGTTTTCCCAGAACATCTCCTATGTGTGTGGTCCTCTTCTCTTTGTCAACAATTCCCTTTTCATCTCGATGTCTCCTCTATCTTTACCCCCCTCGCTGTTTCGACTCTTAATTGTTTCCTTTCAATTTCTTCTCTTCATCCGGTTCTTTTGTCTGATCAATTGCCATTCCAATTTTCTCATAGCAACGCCGACTTCACCGCTTTAAGTGGGTTGTCTGCCCTTTTTGAACTCCTAACATATCGTATCCCCACGACATTCTTCTCGTTTCGTCTGGCGTCATTTTACTATTCCATTTTCCGTCCCGTTTGTTAATTGGTTTTTCTGCACCTTTTCTATTTTCTATTTTTTTTATATGTCGTACCCCACGACACAATAGTTTTGCAGTATATAATATAAATCAATGAAAATAAGATATATACAATAAAATACCGTCAACAATTGCTTTAAAATAAATAAATTTTCGATATTTGTCACTCATATATATATATATATATATATATATATATATATATATATATATATATATATATATATATATATATATATATATATATATATATATATATATATATATATATATATATATATATATACATATAATCACAGTTATTTAGAACTGTCAATTACAAAAAATTCCTATTCTGAATGGAAAATTCTGGCTTTCCCATATTCTAGTTGTCAATATAATGTCTTGCCTTTCAGCAGCCTCCGAGGTTTGCACCCTTCTCTCTTGAATTAATAAGTACACCACCCACAATGTTGTACAATCGCTTTTCTTGGAAGCAATATCTTGACGAACTTTTCAGACAAATCCTTTGTCCTGTGAGGATAGGCTCCTGAAAGACCTCTGTTGTTCACCAACTATTTCTATATCTTAGTATCAGTGACAGCCTCTACATAAAAACACCTGATACTAAAATGGATGATAAACTAACAAAAATTAACTGGAAAAATATATAATAATTAATTCAAAACAAAGGAAATTTGCAAGGTCTGCCATCTATCGGTGAAAATTTCAAGTATGTGGTAGGACTCTTTTCGCACAACGCAATTAAGTGGAAAATAAACGTTAAAAATATTATAAAGGATGTATTTTTTGTTTATAAAATAATTTTAAAGAATGAAAAATGTAATTAATAAATTTTACAAACATAATCCTTTTCAACATACTTCAAACAAGGAGCAGTCCTAAAGACACTTTTTATTGATTACTTTAGCTAATTTGCATGCAAAAATGAAGAACCTTGTTATTTTCTGCAATTTACAACCTAAAACTGAAAATAAAAACCAATTGTATTCTATATTTGGAATACAGCTCAAGTGAATAAAATTTAAGGGGACAAATTTTTTAATAGATTGGAATCTTTTTAACCCACCATGTCGGAAAGGTTAAGCACTACCACTGTTCATCTTATCGTTCTGACTTTTGACAAACAATGTGAATAAGTCACCTTTTACTTATATTAAGCTTCATGTACGTTTACCAAGTAGTTACACGAAAAAAAAAAATATTCAAAGAATGACAAGAAAAACCTGTTCACTGCAAAGCAGATACTACTTTGCTATTTGCTCAGAAACCACGATCTTATCCAAATTCACGATCAAAACCGAAAATCATTGAAAAAATATAAAAAGAGGGATATTTAAATAAGTATTTACATCATAGAGGAATAATTAAATACCGTCTAATACATGTGATTTTATTTAGTTATTATTATGTCCACCTGGGCAGTGGCGACCTTTTGGTACAGCGCGCTAGTTTTTGGTGCTGAGGGTGCTCGGATCGAATCCTGGCGAATATCCCACTAAAATGCCTCCGCTTGTGTCGTCCCTTCATAGGGGCAATGTTGGACCGCCTATATGGCTCCCCCATAATAAAGTAGCCAGCAAAACTGCGGGGATCGCGATAAGTGCCTCCGCATTTTAAAAAAAAAGTCCACCTTTCAGAGGACATTTAACATACAACATTATAGCTCCAAAATATCTAAACGCTAGACGATTCTCAAATGGCATTCCATGACGTTCTCATAAATACTAATGGTGACTGCAGTCTTTCGGAATCGGCTTCAAAACGTTCGTATTAATCTATTAAGCATTATTAAGAAACTAATCAACTGAAATAGAAAAATGCCATAGAATCAATTCAGTTGTCAGAAAAACAGAAACGAAAGCTGCTTCACCTTTTCTATGAAAGTTTTACACAACAGTTAAGAATTGAAATATCCGGATGTGAAAGTTAAATTAACATTTATGCATTGTGAACCACATTGTGACTGAGCTAAAAATGCCAAAGTCTCTTTTGAATTCGTCGGGGGTATTTGGAATGCTAATATATTCCTATTCAATGCATAACAAAGCAAATAACTTTGGAATAACGGGAACACGAGACCAGATTGCGCAGCTTGCAAATAGCAATATTTTCTCGACATTTGAGCGTAATACTTATGCTTGTACTAATTAGAAACGTTTTTGGAGCATTCATTTCTGATTTAAGTGGGAAAACTTTCTAAGTTCAGAGATGTTTACTGCTGCATTTAAATGGATTTATTAGTTATAATACCACGAAATAGTAGGAGCAAAAAGTAAGGATATGACAAATTTCTGAGTTACTTAAATTTGTTAGTAATCTCTTAGTCTTCTACAATGTTATAACTTTGAAAAATGGATCAGAAGCCCAATTGTCGGCAGATCTGTACTGTCCGACCGGTGCCCGGCCTATAAAAAGGACATTTCACCGAACATGGGAAATTAACCTTCCTCTGCGTATACAGGAATTGTTACGTAGCGACCGGTCTTCGGTGAATCATGGGCCGATACGCGAAAGCGGAGGCGGGGCCGAGGTGTCAAACGGATTATTCTTCAAAAAAGCTCTTTTAAAAGAACGTTCAAAATTCACATTCAGGAATTGAATGGTTTCATATTCGAAACAAGGCCTTCCTTAAAATGTTGCAACTATATTCCCATGAAATGAACTTTTCATCTTAAAGCTATAATTCTGATATCAAATGTCATGCATTGGTTTTAAATGTATATATTACTCTGCCCTGCCATTTTCCCCATAAATTTAAATGTAACTTAGTTATTCACGTCAATCAAAGATTAGTATATATTCAAACAAATTTATTCTCATTTAATTATTTTCTTTTCTAATCTTTTTTAATCACAATTTTTTTAAATACTTATTATGCTTGAATAATACATGGGTCTAGCAGCGCGTATTATCATGTGTTAATATACAAAAATCTCTAATATAAATAAATAATTATTTCAGATTTTGAATAACCTTTGAATGGTACTTCTTAGCGACGGAGTTCAAAAATTTCCAACTATTCCTGTTTTAAGTTAGAATATTGACGATGGAAAACGGAATAAAGTACGGGCTGTTTATTTTTCACTTTTTTCATTGAATGTAATGAAAATATGAAGTGCTTATTTATAGTGTTTTAGTAGTTTATAAGTATTTTTAAATATTTTTAAATATTCTTTTGTGTTTATAAGTAAAGTCAACTGACAATATAGATTAAAATAATAAATACTGCATCATCAAGCTAGCTTGGAGTCTACAAATGGACTGCCTCCCAGGCAAGGCCAAAAGAGACATTGCTGTACCCGTCTCAGTCGGATTACTAAAAAAATGCAAGGAATGGGGAAAAAAGCAATTATATGATAATACCTCTCTCAGGGCGAACTCAGCTTACTTACATTTTGAAAGAAGAAAATGACATCACTGTCCCATCCTAAATATTTATCCTCTTTCGCGCTTTGAGTATTAATTAAAAGCCCGTTTCTGAGTTACTATGAGGTATCACCTTTTCTCTCTAATGTACAAACTTTAATACATCATGCCACTCTATGATATATGCTTCTATAAAATGTCACATTATCCAAGCATTTTTAAAATTTTCCGATGGCAAGACTAAAGAGATTACAAAGGAACGCTGAAATAAAAACAGAAGACGGAAGTCATTGCCCTAGGAGCGTCTTTGCTTCCCAATATCTCGACACCTCTGTAGGTCCGCGAAGAGCCTCACGTCGGAGCAGGTGGTCCCTTTCCATTATTTCACCAGAATCGCATAGTGGACAAAAAGGCTCGGTTGAAATGCTTATGTGGTGCAGATGGATGGCGAGGCAATCGTGTCCTGTAGACAAAAGGAAGGCCACAAATTATTCTGCAGATATTTACTCTTTGAAAATAACAATAGATCCAGAAAAAAAGATCTATTCTTTTCACCAGTTGAGGTTCATTTCTATAGTTGTGATTAACTACCCTTGATTACAATAATTATAGTGAGGTGTAGTGTAGAGGTCCTCCTCGTTGTGCACGCTGGTTCCTGCAAATTCTGTTACAGCTTTGTCGAACTGTAAGTATTGTCTCCGAGCACATCTTTTCCGGATTGGTGTGGCTAATTCGTCCTACAACGTCTTGGGCCATTTGGTGCAATCTATGACGGCTTCACATCTTCAGGTGTTCCCTGTACATTTGAATCTTAACCCCTTGACTGCCAGGACGTACGCAGCGTACGTCGTTCACTACACAGTAAGGAAAGCATATTTGAACCGGATTGGTCGTTGATATGCAACTGATATAACATGGTACTATTCGGAGGTGAGTAGTAATGACCTTGATTCTACTACGAGATTGTTCAGAACCAAAGCACAGATCAAAAGAAACATTCCCGAAAGCGATGCCATAGTTGTAGAACTAAACATGTTAGGAAAGATACTCGGCTAATGTGTTGTGGTTGTGAAGACTTTCCAGGACTGTGCAGTAGAAGTCATTTTGATGAATATCATAAATCTTTAAAATACATTCCTGAATTTTATGTTTATAATGTATGTATGTATATCAGTGTATGTATATATATTATACAGTTTTATATATTATACAAACGGGGGTTGTAAATAAAGTAGTGGTAACGTAGCCCAGAAAGTCGCAGAATATTGGACCTGCGTTAACAGGATATAGGAGCAGTGGGGTGGGGCTGTTATCGATGTGTAGAGTACATAAAACCGTCGATCCAGTAGTAGGGGTAGTTGCTGCGTGGCGTTGAAGAGGACAGTGTTATTTCTACCGCTCTAAATCATGTTTAGAAAAAGTGATGAGCGGTCGTGGATTAAAATCGAGGTTGCCTGTTGCAAAAATGCATGGCAATATTATCGAGGACTAGCTGAAGTACACGGCGTTGCCCGGGATTTTAAGAATGTTTGTTAACCAAAATCAATTTAAAAATTAACACAGTATAAAAAACATAGAAAAAATATATGTGAAATGTTATACACATCTCAGAATTTAGGAATTTGAAAAGTAAAATCTGAAAGGAACTGACTAAAATCTGAAAAGTAAAAATGTCATATTGTCTAATGTTTGTTAACCAAAACTGAAAAAAAAGTATGTTTACCAAAATCCATTAAAAAACTAAACACAGTATAAATAACATATCATAAAAAAGCTGAAAAAATAATAATATAAAAAATAATAATTAAAAAAATAATAAAATAAAAGCTGAAATAAAAAAGCCTTCACTAAAAAGCTGAAATTCTAGGTTTAGCAGAATTCACACGGCTGGTATTCGAACCCGGTACAAAATTTCATGCAGTACGCGGTCTTCCGTATGCGACACGATGACACAGTATTATGAAAAATAGTGAAAGATATTCGCACTGTGATTATTGGAAAGTTTGTGTAGGTTGGTGAATATACATGTAAGAGGAGTTTTAAGTCAGAAATAAGTTAGCAGGATAGAAGCTTAGTCTTTAACTCTATAATAGACACAAAGATATAGGCGAGATGGATTGGAGTAGCAATTAAAAAAGATATCGTGACACTTAGCGTGGTAGATTTGAATTTTCCATCGCGTGTCGAGAGTGTCAATATGCCGTTGGATCTGATCTATTTTAGAGTATAAAATCTGACTTGAAAGATTATTATTTTCATTTATTATTCTGTTTAAATATATGACTTGAGACTTTTTGATTTTATTTATTTGTATCTATTCGTTCGCTGTTTGCCAGTTATCTTTAACGTAGCCACCAAATTCAGAAGGATGATTCCACAAAATGTAACACCTTACATTTAGTGCACGCACCCTTCAAAAATTTGGTTTTTTATTAATTAAAAATTAACGGTAATTATTTTCGATTCCGGAAGTTCTTAAAACCCTCTGCTATTTTTAACGACGCCTGTATGTAAAATTTCACTATCGTCGCTCCTAAACTGTGGATTTCTATACAATTACAGACAGACAAACAGACAAACATTCATTTTAATATATTAGATTATCTGAAGCCTGTGGAGGGAATGCGTTACCGTAAAGGACGATTGCACGATGGGCCAAAGCGTTTAGGGCTGTAAATGATCTTTTGGGACGGTGGTCTTGGGAGGTTTTGGAACACCCTCCTTACTCACCTGACATGTGTCCTTGTGACTACGAACTCTTTCCTAAGTTGAAAGAACCCCTTCGAGGCATCCAATTTCCTGACGTGCCGCCTGTGAAATATCAAATAAATAGCAACAATTATAGTAGTCTTGACCACTGAGAACTCAGAAGTCATAGCTTACGTTATACTATAACGATCATTTCTATATTTTTCTGGTGAAACGATCTCAATTTTAATAATGACGCACGTTGAAAAGAAGCAAATTTTCCTAAAACGTCCAATACCTTCCCGAGGAATACTTTAGCAAATAATTCTCTGGTTAAGAGCTAGTTTAACATAAAACACCTCGGTATATCTTCTCGTTTATACTCATACCTTGCTGAAAATGATTTCCAGATTAATTCTGAGATAGATCGAAAGTCCACTAAAAAGCTCCATTATGTCTTGAAAATAATATAACAAATTTTGTAAAAAAATATAGTTTCTGAAATGAAAGCACATAATGTGTGTCAAAAGTTTCCTTGTTGACTAACAATATCGTCCAATGTATATGCATGTGTCAATGTAACAGTGAGAAAGAACAAATTTACCCAAGTTCTGAGGTATTGTCAGAATTACTACTGCTTACACAGAAACACGATATTTAAACCAATATTCACAAATTTCTCAATGCTGACACTAGATTTACAACCCATCATCAACTATGGCATAATTTAAATCGAAATCTAGCAGTTCGAACAAATTTTCCCTATTCAGTGCCACGAATTACATAATATACTCGTTAAAAAGACACGCAAGGGGAAGTGCCGCTACTGGTTGCTTTTAAGGTATGTGGTTGCATAAAAAAAATGGGCTTTTAGGGGAAATTTTCTAATTTTTTATTGTTTTATCTCAAAGAACAATCTTATAGGATTCTAAAATTGCTTTACTTTTATCCGAATGTGTATTCATGGAACAGTTATGGCTAATTTAATAAACTGGAAGAAATACTTAAACGACCGGAATTTAAATGGCACTTTCTACAATACTAATTCTTCAGTTATTTTTGTATAGGAGAAACGTAATTACGTAAAACGTTTTTAGTATATTTCTATGAAATTTACTCCTTATTAACTATGTTTTAAACTAAAGCTCTGATCTATGGGTTAATTTAAACATTTTACAGGTATTGGCACGTAAAACAAGATAATATTTTTTTTAAAAATCGGTGTTTTTTTACATATTTTATATATATTTCAGTGAATTATATTGTAAAAATTGTAAAAATTTTATGTCATTACAGAGGCATATCTCACATTAGTACAAATTATAAAGATAATCATATTCGTTTAGTTGAAATGGGTGTAGGGTGTATGACATAAGAATTAAATTTTGCTTAAAATTTACAAAAGTACCCTGGTTTTTAAAACGTTATAAACATGTTACTAGAATTATATTTTTTCGTGATGCTTTATGACATTTGAATCAAAAATATATGTATTCAATCAGTATTGTATATTTTTCAAAGAAAGTGCTCTGAACGTAGATAGATACTGAATTTACTTGCTTCTGGATTACCAATTTTATAAGTTACTTTATCTAACTGGGTGGATGTGACATTAACGGTGCAAAATTATTTATTTTCGATATTAGGTAAAGATAAGTAAATGTTAATAAGTTACTGACTGAAATTTACAGTATGTTCAAAATCTAGCTGTATGATATGTTCAAATATAAGCCAAACTCTGGTCGGGACCGGTCCGCCAAAGAGGAGGGTAATATTTTGTTGCAGTAACCTCCCAAATTATAACAACCCATCTCTTTCCATTCTCTTACTAGAATTATATTTTTTCGTGATGCATTATAACATTTGAATCAAATATATATGTATTCAATCAGTATTGTATATTTTTCAAAGAAAGTGCTCTGAGCGTAGACAGATACTGAATTTACTTGCTTCTGGATTGCCAATTCTATAAGTTATTTTATCTAACTGGGTGGATGTGACATTAACGGTGCAAAATTATGTATTTTCGAAACTAGGTAAAGATAATTAAATGTTAAAAAGTGACTGACTGAACTTTACAGTATGTTCAAAATCAAGCTGTATATGTTCAAATATAAGCCAAACTCTGGTCGGGACCGGTCCTCTAAAGAGGAGGGTAATATTTTGTTGCACTAACCTCCCAAATTATAACAACCCATCTCTTTCCTTTCGAGGGGCGCTGGAGGGTGTTTTTTTATGAACGGAACTATTGTAATGTAATGTTGTCTTACCCACTTAATAATAAATAACACTATTGACGCCCATTACACTATTTCTGAACTTCAAAGCATATTTTTCTGTTTTATATCTGCACTTTTCAGAGGGAAAAAAAAGAATTTCTGGTGGATGTGGTGTATATTGGACAGGGCCGTCCAGAGACTTTACGGGGCCTGGGGTAAAATTGTTAGGGGCCCCAAGAATATTTTTCAGAAGACTATTTTGTAGTAAGAGAAATCTGATTAACCGAACAACTTTTTTTTATTTTTTTTATCTTTTTTTTTGGGGGGGGCCCTTTTTTCAGGAGATTATTTTGAATTTTGATGTACGGTACAAGTTTCAGAATTTTTCTTTCGGAGAAAATCTAATAAATAATTTTTAAAAAAATTTCGGGGTCCCTCCGGCAGTTGGGGATCTGGGGCAAAGTGCCCCAGTTGCCCCCCCCCCCCTTCTGGGCGACCCTGATATTTGATTCTAATTGAATGAAATTTTAATATAATTAAAATTAGATTTTTATAAAGATTGGTGTTTTTGATAATTATAAATTTTAAAAAATCATAATCCTAATTTTCTAATATTTTTTTATTTTATGGAATTATTTTTTTAAAGAAAAAAAAAAGAGTTTTCGGGGTTGCTTTATAAATGAAAGCAAGGTTTTTAATTACATTCAATGATTGAAGGTGAGTTCACCCTCCCGCGCCAAATTGGTATTCCGGAGCGAAAGTTCGACAAAATCTCGCCAAGCCGGTCCCGATTTAGTACTTCAGCCTTATTTATTTTATTTTTAACCGTCAAAATGACGGCGTTCAGTCTTTTTAGTGAGAAAAATATTTGTGTCTTAAACTGTTAATAGCGTACTATTTACAGAGTGTCTATTACACTCCCATACAACTGTTAGAATTCAAATGCAGAAGCTACTACGTGTTTTTTTCTTTTTTTTTTAAATTTTCACCTTGAAAGCATGTATTTGCTTTAATTTCAAATGAAAAGTCTTGAAATGTGTGTTTTGCCGCATGAGCGAGTTCCCGGACTAGAATTCTCCTTCCAGGGTGTCCATGGACCACAGGTTTAGAAACCATGCCCTAAACTAAACTAACTGAAATAATTTACTGACATAAACACTGCTTACGATAATATAAGTTTCGGTGTTTACTTAATTAATAGAAATTTGGAACACCAAACTGGAATTTTTTAAATTCAGGTAAAGAGATGTTTAAAAAACGAAGATGTCAGTGAAAATTTAGTGCCAATGATTCGTATAACGCATCGTAATTTAAGTAATCAGATAACAGATTACAGACAAAAGAAATTGGAAAGAAAACCAGACCCCAACTTTTATGTTAGTCACGCATTCGAGAGGTTCAATTAGTAGGAAACAGACAAAATCAAACCTTAAAGAACATTTGAATTGAGGTTATTTTTTTCCTTTTTTTAAATTGTTCTCAAATTCAGAGTGAAATTGAATTTTACTCATAACTTTTACGGATGACGAATTTTGCATTAACCTCTTTTTGTTTCTGTGAAATATTCATAAAAGATTAAAGGTAAAGGTGCAACAGAAAGAAACAGTTCTAATACTTGCCAGCCCAAAAGACATGGAAGGATCTAAACATAGTACAGTAAAAATAAATTATCCTTTAAATGATATTTCCTACAATAAGCTAAATATTATCATTCATTTATTCAGAGATTGAAGTATTAAAAAATATTTCGATGTTGAAATTACTACTTAAAAGATCACATCGTTGAGTGAAATTTTGATTTCATAAGATGTAGCAATGACTAATAAAAAATAAGCAAAACATATAAAATACTGTAAAAGAAATAATTTAATATAGACGCATATAATAAAATTGTTTATCGGTTTGATAAATATTCTTTAAGGAATATCACTGAAGGTTTCCAAAACCATGTTAATATATCCTAACGTTTTATTTTCATAAAAGTTCTGTTATTTAAATAAGCGTATTTTTAACTGCTTTAAAATATCAATTAACAACAAAATGCATAAATCTAAATTTATGCTAAAACAGTTATGGTTTTGTCTGGAATCGCCGTGCCCCATGGCATTGTACGAAAAAGGGTCAAAATAGAAGATATGAGATAGTACCGCGAATCTGGTATATTTATAAACATCAGTCCTTTGGTAAACAGAACTATACTTTAGCAAAGGAAATTTGAGATGCCCTTATCACGTGTTCGTAAAAACATTTATAAACTTTCTTACGAAAATGTGTTAAAAGTACTTCAACGAAAATTTTTAGGTGGATTAGAGGAATAATTGTAAATCACAATGCGCCTAAATGGAAAGGTCGCAATTCACACGCGTTTTAAGTAGCGACTTAAAGTTGTTGCATATGAACATATTATTAAAGATAATTTTGTTGTCATTATTGAGTGGACAAATATCTTATGTACTATTTTAAAATTGCGAAGGAAGACAAGTTTGTAGTTTATAAAAATTTTGTTTCCCACAGTCCAGTGCCCAATGCGTCTAATAGTTAAAATGTTTACGTTACAGTCAAGTTCTTGTATTTATTACTTTTAATATATTCTTTTTCTTTTAATGTTGGATTTGTTATTTAAATTAATATTATAAGTAAGCAGGTAAGACATATTTTAGGAAATAACGTTGAAAAATATTCATATTTTAATTAATATTTTAAATATTTTAAATGAAAATTGTACTTTTTAACGACTGTGATTCACCCTCTAGTTTAAATTTTTAAATACAGTTGAAAATTAACCATCTTCTTATTAATATTTTTAACATTCCTAGTTTGACTGATCAAGGTGTACAATAAGCCAGGTATTGAAACATTAAAAAAGAATGTTTTTTTATATTTAAACAAACGCTTTTAACAATATATATATATATATATATATATATATATATATATATATATATATATATATAAATATATATATATATATATATATATATATATATATATATATACAGTGCGTCAATGAAGTTTTAAGACTCGTCCCAGAGCGCAGGTTGTAAAGGCGCTGTGAGTGTAAATCCGCATGCGTCATAACGTCCATCGTCTGCTGGCACACTGCTAACAAGTTGTGCGCATTTCGTTAAGTAGTTGAGAGAAGGCGAGCGTTTATTGCAGAAGTGAATATTTTTCATATTGATTTTTTAAGATTGAGCAAAGAGCTGTAATTAGGTTTAACGCAAAACTTGGTAAAAGTACTTCGGAAACATACCAACTCATGAAACAAGTTTACGGTGACTGTTGTTTAAGAAGATGAAATGTTTTTGTGTGGCACAAAAGTTTTTTGGACGGAAGAGATACGGTAGAAGATGATCAGCGTAGTGGAAGACCAATTTCATCTAGGAGACCTGAAGTTATTGAGAAAGTACGAAATTTCGTAACAAACGATCGCTGTGCATCACTGAGAATTATGGAAGACTCTTTAAACATCAACAAAGATACAATTCGAACCATTCTGCATGAATATTTGGCAAAACAAAAGTGTGTGCTAAGTTTGTTCCACACACTTTAACCCCTGAACAAAAAGCAATGAGAAGTGCACATTGCGGAGACATTATTTCAGCCGCTGAAAACGATCCAAACTTCTTGAAGTCCATTGTTACAGGTGATGAAACCTGGTGTTTCCAATATGATCCTGAAACAAAACGAAAAAGTGCGGAATGGAAGTCATCAAATTCACCATAAGCCAAAAAAAACAAGAAAAGTTCCATCAAAAATCAATACAATACTCATTACATTCTTCGATAGTAAAGGTATTATCCACAAAGAATTTGTTCCAACTGGACAAACAATTACAGGTCAATACTACTTAGCTGTTTTAAAGCGTTTGATGGCCAGAAATCGTCGCATTCGTCCAGACTATAGGACTGAAAGCAGTTGGTGTTTGTTACACGACAATGCACCCAGTCACACCTGCCTTATTGTTAGTCGATGTTTGGCGAAAAATAATGTCTGTGTGTTGAACCATCCACCGAATTCCCCTGATTTAGCAACCTGTGACTACTCCTTATTCCCAAAACTTAAAATGAAGTTAAAAGGGTGGTATTTTGAGGATATTTCGACCATACAAGAACCTTCGAAGCGTGCTTTGCAGGCCATTCCACAAAATGATTTACAACAGGCTTTCGATTCATTATTAAATCGGTGTAAAAAGTGCATTGAAGCCGGAGGGTCCTATTTTGAATAAAAAACAAAAACAGGTATTAATTTCTTGTTTCCATTTCATTTTACAGACCCAGTCTTAAAATTTATTTGACGCACTGTGTGTATATATATATATATATATATATATATATATATATATATATATATATATATATATATATATATATATATATATATATATATATATATATATATATATATATATATATATATATGTGTATATATATATGCGTGTATATATATATATATTAATTTATTTAATGTAATATAGCATAGATTGAAATTAATCAATGAACTTAACAAATTATTTAACAAATCAGTTTCCCAAATTCTAATTTTTATGTTTTTTATTATATAAACTCAGGGTTTTACTAAAATAATAGTATAGTATTTGTTTTGAACCATACATACATTTTGTTTTTCAAAAAAATATTGTAGTACTTCAGAACCTACCAAAAAATCAACTAACAATCGAACTGATCAATATTTAATATATTTTTATTTAAAGTAATGTATGAAAGATAAAACAAGGTCACAACATAAAGAAAAAATTATTTTTCATGTTCACAAATAATTTGAAATCTCAATTTCACGGCTTCTAATTTATATGCTGAAGAATAATACTTCGATCCCTCTTTAAAAAATAAAAAGAAATTGTAATTACATCTTAATATTTTTTTAGTTATTTTCAATTACTAAAATTTGCTACCGATTATATCAAAAAGTTTTTTAATAAAATTTTAGAGATGTGACATACGTTACGTTAAGGAATTAGCAAACTAATATTAAAATTTTTCAAAAGCTAATCTAAATATTTTGTATGAATATTTATATAATCATGTGTAGGAAAAATAGTTTAGTTCTGAAATAATTCATAGAAAAATTATTGAACGTTTAAGAAATCAGTAAGAAAAATTTATTTCCCCCACATATTCCCTGCTATCATAGGTGATGTCAAACAAAAATATTTTCCTCTGGAAACAATTCGTAAATATTGTATACATCATAAAAATAAGCAATAAACAATCTGATATTATTTTATTTCTCAGTTGTACATCCTTCAATTATGTTACTATAGTACTAAAACTGATTCTTCTATTTATTTAAATCGGAAGTAAAAATAATCATATAGAGAAGTGAGCAAAACCTGCTTCATAAATTTTATTCCCCTTTCACAAACGTCCTTTATGAAAACAGTGTCATGACTTTTGTTAGACTATATGAGGCCAAGCTTTAGTTTTATTTCATTTTTCTTTACGAAAAAGGGAAAAACTGTGATTAAATTTCAATATTTTCAGAAGGATTCTTCAATTTTTGAAAGCATTCTCCTTGAGGATATATTAAAAATTTGTGTTTCAAACAGTTTTGGTTTTGACGTTCATTCTAGTTACTGTATAGCTTGAAAAATCAAATTGGTGTGCTTGTAAAGAGATTTTAAGGGTTGGTGTTTGAATTGATGTTGGACTAGGTAAGCGAAAAAGAAACATTACGTCGGATTGGAACATTCCATATCACCTCATTGTTCTTTTTATCTTTCTTAAAATCAGACAAAAATAATTCCATGAGAAAATTATTATTATTCCATTGTTCCCGATTAATGAAAACTTTCTGAAGATTTTTTAGAAGAAGGGCATGGCATCATACTATCACAATCATGAATCTATATATATATATATATATATATATATATATATATAGGCTGGTAAAAAAAAAAAAAACTTTGCCGATATATGGACCTCTAGCAGCTGTTCCGTTCAACTTATCCAGATGAGATTTCAGATATAGTTATTCAGAAATATGAGATCAGGATTCTGAAAACGGCAACACAGTGATGCTCATGGTTACGGTTATAGGTATAGAAACTCGAAATTTTCGAATGGCAACGCCCAATTTTTCCCGATGCAAAATGTTGAGCACATGCAAAAACCGTAAAGATCGTTGGAATGGTGCGTGTACCACAAATAACGGACGCGTTATGTACGCACAAAATAGAGCTCTGCGAACGACCAACAAAGACACGATCGTGGCGCACTGAGGAAATTTGCATATAACAGAGGCTAGAAACCAATCACAGAACACCGTTGACCAGATATTCAGTGTAGAAAACCGATAAAAAGCTATCTGATCAGGTTTTTGTTAGCCATTTGCAGAGCTGTTTTTTCGTGCGTGCATAATGCGTCCGTTTTTTATGATACCGTTCCAATGCTTTTTAGGGGATTCGCATGCGCTGAGCATTTTTCGAAAACGTGGGCGTTGGCATTTGGAAATTTCGAGTTTCTGTACCAATAACCGTAACCGTGAGCGCCATGCTGTTGCCATTCACAGAATCCCGAGCTCGTACATCTGAATAACTATATCTGAAATCTCATCTCGATAGGTTGAAAGGAACGGCCGCTAGAGGTCCATATATCGGCAAAGTTTTTTTATGACCACCCTGTATGTATATATATATATATACATACAGGGTAACATACATATATATATATATATATATATATATATATATATATATATATATATATATATATATATATATATATATATATTTATATATAGAAGGTGATTTTTGTTAAACTGACACTACTCGGGGCCACCCATAACGCGATATATCCCGCCAGAATTGAACCAAAATTGATTGAGGGACTTAGGACTACATGAGGAAGAGTTTTCGTGAAAAAAAAAGTTCCAAAAGTCGGCATTAGGAGAATATATGGCGCTGTAGTTTTCGGCGCACTCTAGAATTTGCATAAAACGCAATTAAAACATGAAAATGTAAATTCATGGCTAAGTAGTCGACAGCAGCGCCAGTATTTTGGGCTATAAAGATCGGTGAGGAATCTGTTGCGCCATCGCTTTACAGAAGAAAGGGCCATCAGGGGCTATTTCCACATGCGTGGCCATCTCGCTCCCTGGACCTAACCCACATGACTTCTTTCTGTGGAAGTCCGAGGTGTATCTTGGTGGAGTCTCTAACTTGGCGGCTCTAAAGGCAAACTTATCCCGGATTGTGATGAACATTAATGGTAACATGTTACGCTCGGCCGATGAGAACGTAGTGTTCAGGATGCAATTTGTCGTCCACCAGGACGGTGGTCTCAGTGAAGGGGGGAGAAGTGAATTCGCTGCATAAAGAGGTGTTGCAGGGAATTATTTTAATTTATTAATTTCTCTGCTTATTACATCTTTTTCGGTATTCACCACTTATCTTTATAGCCTGAAATACTAGCGTTGTTATCGATTACGTAGTCGCGAATTTGCATTTTGTTTTAGTTGTGTTTAATGCAAATTCTCGAGAACGCCGACAACTACAGTGCCATATCTTCCCCTATCGGCGAGTTTAGGAATTTTTTTTTTCACAGAAACTCTTTCCCATATCGTCTTTAGTCGCTTTTTAAATTTTGATGGAATTCTGGCCGATAGATTGCGCTACACATGGCTCTCAGTAGTGTCAGTTTAATTAAAATCACTCTGTATATTAATAAAATTCTTGAGAAGTGGCATATGTTACAGTCATTAATTAACAAACTTATATTAAAACTTTTCAAGAGGTAATTTAAATATAGCTACATGTAAATAAATAATCATGTGCAGCAAAAAATACTGGAATTCTGATATATTTCAAAGAAAAAATATTGAATGTACACTGCTGGCCACTGTAAATGCAACACCCTGAAGGAAACATGCAAATAACATGAAATTTACAACATGCATTAGTGGAGGTGAGATATGCAAATGATTAGAATTTCAGCGCAGACGCACATCACGCGCGCCTGTGGCGCCACTTCAAAGCGCTATTTAAGGCTTGGATATTTCGACGATTTCAAGTTCGGCAATTGTGTTTTTCTTGTGGTTTTTTCAAAAAAAAAAGGTTCAATTATGCCTCGTCGAAAACAGCGATCATATTTTGATCAAGTATCCGAGTTGGACAGAGGAAGGATAGTGACCTACCGAGATTGTGGATTATCTTTCAGGGAAATCGGTAGTCGTGTTGGACGAAACCAAACAACTGTAATGCGGATATGTAATCGTTGGATGCAGGAGGGTACGAAGGACCGGCGTGTTCGATCGCATCCACCTCAGCGCACCACTTCACGTGATGACAGGCAAATTGTGCGCATGGCCGTGACGGATCGCTCAGTCACATCACGAACCATAGCACAGCACATGCAGTCTGTAACACATCATCCAGTGTCTGCGCGTACCATTCGACGCCGTTTACAGCAGAGTGGTCTGTCCGCAAGACGTCCATGGCTTTGTCTACCCTTGACGCAGAACTACAGACGTCTTCGCCGCCAATGGTGCGATGACAGAAGGATGTGGACGGCAGAATGGAATGAAATTGTCTTTACTGACGAGTCACGCTTCTGTCTGCAACACCACGATGGTCGCATTCGAGTCTGGAGACACCGTGAAGAGAGGATGCTGAACAGCTGCGTTATGCACCGCCACACTGGTCCTGCAACGGGTATTATGGTATGGGGCGGTATTGGATATCACTCTCGCACACCTCTAGTACGCATTGCCGGTACTTTAAACAGCCAGCGCTACACCTCCGAGGTGTTGGAGCCAGTTGTCCTTCCTTACCTTCAGGGTTTGCCCACAGCCATATTTCAACAGGATAATGCGCGACCACACGTGGCACGCATTGTCCAACGGTTCTTCGTCAATCGCCAGATTGAATTGCTTCCCTGGCCGCCGCGCTCTCCGGATCTCTCGCCGATAGAAAACATGTGGCCCATGGTTGCTCTACGATTGACCCAGATTACATCCCCAGCTGCCACAACAGATCAACTTTGGCAACGTGTGGAAGCTGCTTGGTCTGCTGTACACCAAGTACTCATCCAAAGTCTCTTTGAATCAATGCCGAGGCGTGTGGCAGCGGTGATCTCCAACAATGGCGGCCACTCTGGCTACTGATTTTGGCAGGAACCACACTTCACAGAAGTCTATAAATTTAATCATTTGATACTTGGTCAACATGTTATCTACAAAATAAATTTTGTTGTGATATCTCTTGTCTTTCTTGGTGTTGCAATTTGGGTGGCCAGCAGTGTATTAAGAAATAAGAAGGATCAATTTATTTTAAATGATTATCCCTTCTATAAGGTTGTTATTAAATGTAAATATTTTCCTCTGGAAATAATTCATAAATACTGTATATTTCATAAAAAAGAAACAATAAACAATGAGACAAATATTGGTTTATTCTTCAATTGTTCGCGCTTCAGTTAAGTCCCTATAGAATTTGAATTGAATTTTCTATTTATTTAAATCGTAAATAAAATAACTCAAATGGAGAAATAAGAAAACTAGCTACATAAATATTATTCCCCTTTCACAAACATCCTTTATGAAAACAATGTCATGACTTTTGTTAAACTATATGAGCTCAAGCTTTAGTTTTATTTTACATTACTATATGGAAAAAAGAAAAAAAATGAGATTAGATTTCAATATTTTGCAAAGGATCCTTTAGTTTTTAAAAGTTTCTTGTTGATTATATATTAAAGACTTCTGTTATAAAACGCTCTGACTGTGACGTATATCGCAGTTACAGCGTACCATGCAAAATCAAATTCGTATCCTTACAAGTAGGTTTAAAATGTTAGTATTTCAACTGAAACTGTGCTAGGAAAGGGGAAAATATATTATGTTGGAGGAGAATTATTAGAAAAGTTAAGGTATTAAAGGGAACATCCAGTATCGCTTCATTTTCTATATCATTTTTTTCCAATGCGGCAGACACTTGTCTTCTAACTGTATGTAAATTTCTTTATCATTATTAAAGTTATATGAAAATATTTGTCGAACCCTCTTCACTTCTACGGGTTCACTTTGCTTCGTTTGTCAAGACGTTTTCAATGATACACAAATAAATTTTCACAGCATGAAGTTCTGTACACACCCGTGAATTTTCAAAGTTTTATTTCTTTCACAAACACAATCACAACACTCAGTTATCCACAGACCTTATTTTCCACTACTATATACAATTAACTACTTCATCTCCCCATGACTGTTATCTAACAAAGACCTAGTGCGTCTTCGGGGTCTCAATACACCCACGCACAGTATTCGTCTGCCGGCACTCTCTAGAGCCAACAACCGCAGACTAAAACAAAACCACACGCTTTCTCTCTCGCGTGGGCACAAGCACTCACTCCGACGTCCCCCTGACTTCTGCTCGGGGCACGGTCTCCGAACACCACACGAATCCCTTATCAAGCCGGGGTCATTGCCCTACCCCCCTGCTTTCTTTAGAGGAAAGTACAGGGACAAAACACAAGGGGTTGATGAGGCAAACACGACAATATTTACACAACAAAACAATTAATATGTTGTCGTTCCCGAATATTGAAAACTTCCGGAAATGTTCCCGCTATCATGGTTGAATTTAAACGCAAATATTTTCCTCCACAAGCTCTTCGTAAATAATTTATACTTAATAAAAAATAAATTATATATAATCTGATAGAAAATTGCGTTATTCTTCAGTTGTGTGTTCTTCAATTATATTCCAATAGTACTCAAATTGAATATTTCATTTATTTAAATCAGAAGTAAAATAATTCAGATAGAGAAATAAGCAAATTCGCTACATAAATATTATTCCTCTTTCACAAGCATATTTTATGAAAACAATGTCATGACTTTTGTTAAACTGTATGGGGAAGAACTTTAGTTTTATTTCATTTTTCTTTACGAAAGAGAGAAAAATTGTGATTAGATTTCAATATTTTGAGAAGGATCCTTCACTTTTTAAGAGTTTTCCCCGCTGAGAATATATTAAAAGTTTCGGTTATAAAATGCTGTGATGTGTATCGCAGTTATTGCGTACCTTAAGAAATCAAATTGATATCCTTACAAGGAAATTTAAAATGTTAGTGTATGACCTGATATTGGACTAGAAATAATAAAAAAATATATTATTTCGGAGAAAGATGATTAGAAGCGTTAAGGTATCTAAAAATCTTTCCAGTATCACCTCATTTTTTCATCTTTATTAATATCGGACGAAAATGTATCCATGAGAAAATTGTTAATTGATAGATACCGATAACTGAAACTTTCTCAAGGGTTCATAAAGAATAGTATGGCACTATACTGGAATCATCTTGACTATCAGTTTATTATATTATATTATATATATATATATATATATATATATATATATATATATATATATATATATATATATATATATATATATACATGTGTGTATGTACTTCTTTAATAGAATTTTAAAGATGGAACACATGTTTCTGTTAAGAATACACTTACTTAAATTGAAGATTTTTAAGGTAGAGTTAATATAAACCTTCATCATAAATATTATTCATCTTTCACAACTTTCATCGTTATTGCATTCATCTTTTATCGCCTTTTATGAAAACAATGTCGTGAATTTTGTTAAACTATATGAGGAACAGCTTTAGCTTTATTTCAGTTTTTAAGAAATTCTTTCTGAGAATATAATAAAACTTTCTGTTATAAAATGCTCAGGTTGCGGCTCATTACCTTGTTACTATGAACTTAAAGATTTTAATTGGTATCCTTACAGGAATATTTAAAAGTGTTTGAAGTGATAACGGATGAGAAAAGAATATATATATTTATTTATTTATTTATTTATTTATATACATTATGTCTGAGAAAGATGATAAGAAAATTTATTCTATCAAAAGGAGGTTCCAGAAACACCTCATTTTCTTTATCATTATTAAAATCAGATGAAAATATTTTCATGACAAAATTTTTATTGTTATATCATTCCCGAAAATTGAAAACTTTCTGAAGGGTTCATAAATAAGAGTACAGAAACAAACTGGTACAAGCTTAAAATTTTGGTTTACGCTCTACAAGAAAAAAACACCATCGTCCCTTCATCAAATATTCACAGGAAACAAAATTCAATATATGGGCATTTCGACCTATCGAGATATTTGCTAAAACTTCCGACGGGTTTTATCTGATTATTGCACCTCCATAAAGTCAAAGAAAGATGATCAATAATATGTGGTAGGAAATGTCGAAAATTTAAAGAACGATACAAGGATGCGATAGTAACCTTAACTGTTAAATGCAAAATGATGTTTTGCTTCAGTGCGGATTTGTAGAGAGCGCATCTTTCCTCAGTAAACCTTAAATCTACTATATATCCCACCGAAGTGATAGAGAAAAAAACTTGTGGAATATTTTCATAACAAGTAAGTTTGAGACTCTCCTAAACGTCCTAGATTATTTTTCTATTGCATTTTCTTAGAAAATAAATCTTCGTATAAAGATGAGGCTGAGATACAGGTTCTGAAAAGAATTCTAATTGTATTCCTAACATTACAATCAATTACGTATAAGTGTCCCATGAAGTACATTTATAACGTGATATCTTACCTTTTTTATTTCTTTAGTAACAATGCAAATCTGAAAAAAACACCGACATTTGTTGAAGAAAACATCTCATGCCACCGATACATTTCTCTAATGTGTCCATTTGAAAGAATTTTAGGAAAATGCATTTGCTACAAATGGTCTAACGACTGAGAACAAAACTTGCGGATGCGCTTCGCACTTTCTTTACCACATAAATCGCATCATAATCTAAATTATCCCCATCGAATTTACATGTAAGCTAATGTAAATAACTTATCCAAAAGCTACAGATTAACACAGGATGTTGTAGGTAATCCCAGAGGTGATACTTTTATTATGCGTCCGGCTCATTTTATACAGCAATTGTTCTCACATGGAGTACTTTAAATTCTAAAATAAATGTCATGTTCATTTAACTAGACAATATCTCTCTTTTGGAGCATAATTGTAATTTCTGGAGACACTTAAATGAACTAATTTGATTTAAATAACGAAACACGTTTTTCATCTTATGCATTATAGTACTATGAATGTAATTTTCTAAGTTAAAGTAAGAACATTACTATTGGTTATCAAAGTATATTAGAAAAATTTTTGTTTATAGCAACTGCGACTATAATGCAAATTTTAACTAGATTTATTAATCGTAAACTGGCATCATTTCTACCTTATATTTATCATATGAAACTGAAATAGACAGTTCTCGATTTCTATCAATAGAGGTGCCGGAACTGAACCTTACGGGGAGTTGTGGGGAGGGGGGATCCCAAATTATTGGGCTGAAATTAATAAATGTTTGGTTATACAAAAACTTGAGCATTTTATTCAATTTCAAATTTTATTTTGCAAAAGAAATGCAAAATGGTTTGTAGTAAAGCAATAAAAGCAGTAAAAAAGCACAGTTTAATAATTGCTTACGTTGTCTGCCCATCCTAAAAGACTGTCCAAAACTTAACACAATTTCATCATATTTCTTGTCTCTTGACCTCTGTTTACTCTTGACGGCTAATGCTGAATGGTGTCAAGACACAAACCGAAAGTCAACATACTTAGCTGGGTAAAAGAGCCGAAGAGGAGGTCCATTGATCTTTGCAAACAGCAGGCCAGAAAGTGTTACAATATTCAGTGATGGTCGTAATGGTGTGATAATGAGGTTCATCTGTGAGAAACCTCTTTCACATTCATTCGATGATATGACTATCAAATTGATTGACTGTTTCAAAGAGGTGAGACTTTCTGGAAACACTCTGGAGAGAATATACTTTCGGAATCCTGTAATTAGTTGTCTTTCATTGAGTTTGAATGTCTTAGGGATATGACAATAGAGTCAAGGCCAGGAACAAGAAAGTTGGAGAGTTACGAGACGAATTACAATAATTGCACAATATAAGAAAGTAATTGGGCAAGGAAGCAAAAGACTGGGAATAAAAGAAGAAGAGGAGAGAAAGCCAACAATAGACCAAAACTACTACAAATAGAATATTGGGCACGAAGAAATAATAAAAGTATAGATAAACTTGAAGATAAAAAGGAAACAGTGAATCTAAAGAATAAGTTTGCAACGAAGGAAGAGAAAAAGAAAGGAAAGCCATAAGTCTGTGATATCTATAAAAAGGAGTACACCCATAGTTGGTGTTGAGCTGAGCATGTGAAAGTCAAGGAAGAGAGAAATTTTTATAAGCCCCGCCCACGATGTGCATTGGGGAAAAGGGATAGAGAAGAGGCAACCACAAACCAATAGATGAGAAGAGATGAGAATAATATGGCCAATGAGATTGGAGGAGTCATGGTTAGAAATTAATAATAGAAAAATGATATGAAAAATAGAGAGGGAGAAGAAGGGTAGCTAGAGAAATAAGTGGTATGAAGTCAGCTAGCTAGCTAGTAGTTGAAAAATGTAAGAGTGAAGACGAAGCAGTAAGGAAAAATAGCCCCTACGTAGTATGAGGGTTGCTTAACTATGCTTAACCCTTTAAGGGGCGCCATTTGCACAGTGCAAACGCCTAAATCTAGTCTTTTTTCACTTGCATCCAATGTATTCCATGCAAATGAGCAGAAAAATGGTTAGTAGTGCCACCTGTTATCAGTTTAAAGAAGTAAAAAACATTTTACAACCATTAATTTGAAAATACTTCAAGATTCTTTAGGTTAAAAAAATTGGGGAAAAAATCTGCACCATGCAAATGGTGGAGTTTGTTGCCCTTGAAAGGGTTAAGCCGAAGCGTTACTGATGCCCAGTGTTTAATATAAAGCGCCCGATGATAGACACGATCATGAATAGTAAATACCGTCTCCAATGCCAATAGACCCCAAAGAAGAGCTGTGAACCCAGTTTCCAATGCCGAGGACGCCCGACAACCAAAGGAGCCATGTGCCCTAATGAGTGACATGACGAACAGTGGATGAGAAAGCAGTGCATCAGTTAAACAGATGTACAGCTCAACGATTAATGAGGAATCCGGTGTCCTGTGTAATATGTCCATAATCGAAGGTGATCCAACAATTGTCTGCAAAGGTACCGTCTTTTCTTATTTTCATACTTACTACCATTGCTTATGCGTGAAACTGTAACGTGATAACGTATATAGGGCGTGATAGCTATTTAATTTCATGACGATAGTTAGAAGAGTTATATACGATAATTCGTAAAACGAGATCTTATATAGTATAAAGCAACATGATTTGTGTATGAATTAATAATAATTGTTGATTATGGACGTAATATAACTACCGGATAGGAATTAAGGATAATTATTGATTAAGCTTATGTGATTGATTTGAATATAAATCAGTGCTCATTTTGATGAAGAATTTATTAGGATTTAGTGACGAATCAATGTCAATTCTTGATAAATGATAATGAACCAAATTTAGTAGATAAATTATAATAAGGTCAAGTAAAGTGTAATATTCAGTGAAGACTTCATTTCATTTCCCCAAACTTTATTGGGACATTTTGCAGGCATATTTTTTCAGGAATGACTTTGATGGTTTGAGAAAGCGCAAAGTCTCTTTCACTAAGCAGTTTTGTTCCAACAGTCTTTTTAAGTGCCTCGTAAAACTTTTCAGATTTCAAAGGCCTGTTGTCTTTAAAAGAGGTACCAGAACGCCGCAACTTTCCGGCGCGTTCCGCCTCAAATCGTACCCTGTATATATATATATGTATATATATATATATATATATATATATATATATATATATATATATATATATATATATATATATATATATATATATATATATATGTGTGTGTGTGTGTGTGTGTGTGTGTTTGTTTAGACAAACAATTCTTCAAATTTGTAGGTTACGTAGGGATTGACTGTGTTGAACTCTTCTTTTGTTTCGCTTGAATGCAATGTTTTCTTCATGCATTTTGTGGTAGCTCAAGATTATGGATTTTCAGAATTGCGGAGAGAAATTTAAGATGAAGCGTTTTGCTTATTATACTATGTTTGTTCAAGAACAGGAAATACTTGAAAGAGTTAGAAAAGAAAATCACATTTAGATTGTATGAAGAGTCCAGTTGCTCTCATTATGGATTGTTCGTAGTCTTATGCAAAAAAATGATGGCTCACTGATATGTTGCATATACTATCGTAAATTCCTTCACTGGGCCTTCTTCCATTTACAAAAAATAATTTACCATATTTTTTTTTCTGTTTTGGATGCTTCTACCAAATTTTCGTGGTTATATCCAGTGACAATAACAATGATAGAAGATGCGTCTTAAATGTTGAGGCAAAAACAGTCAATCTTTCTCAAGCCAGCATTTCCGACAGTGTTTTACGTTTATCTTCAATTAATTTGAAGATTACTGGACAAAGGAAAAAATCAATCACATCTGTTTAGCCAGTGGATAATCAAGCTGAAAGAACGCACGGGACTCTTATCCCAATATAGGTGAATGTTTCTATCTTAGAATTTTACAAAGCGGTACAATTTTATGACCAAAGATTAAACTAGCAATGGATAGTTTCAAGAAGATCAAAGGGATCACCATTTCAGATTCTTGCTTTTGTGAAAAGAAAATAACTGAGATTATTTGGAACTTTTGAGAGTACTAGATAAAGAAGCAATACAAACGAAATTGGAGAGCCTAGAAAGAGGCAGACTAGAGGCAAGGAACAATATCCTGAAGATTCACGATGAGAATAGATAAAATTTCAACAAGTGAAAAAAAGCTCGTCAGTACAGAGTTGCTTTGTCATTATACAACTGGCTTACTCTGGAACAGGCCTTAATTTGCATCCTCATTTTTACGAACATTACCAAATAACAAAGTACTATGTCAAACGGCACAACGAAAGGTAGAAGACTGGAACACACTCCCGACATAATGTCTACAACAGCTGACCACAGGAAAATCTGGTCAAAAATTTATTTTATATATATATATATATATATATATATATATTATCACGTCCCCACAATGTAGCTTCACTGACGAGGACGTAGATAGCGTTAAACCGAGCCTTACTAATATCTAGCCAAAATATCCACATAAATTATCTGAGAGGAGACAAACTTAGAGTAAATGAAATACTCTTTATTGAGTTATGCATTTACACATATGTACAAAATTTACAATACTGCCCTTGCAGTATTGCCCTTGCAGAAGTGTGTGTGTGTCTGTGTGTGTATATATACTTATATGCAATAAAAATAAAAGTACCATAAGAGTGTGGGCTTAAAAAAAGTAAAAGCTTTATGCAACGTCAAGAATATTTACTTACATATAACGAATTTAAGATATTTGGCTCAAAAATCATTTCGAAATCAACTAGGCTTGGGGCATTTAATTAAAGTGATTTGTTATAAAAGAAGGTAGCGTAAACTCAAACGTTGATCTTTTAAATTCAGAAGAAATTTATATTTATCCGACTTATATAAATATCCTGAAGTGTACTCAAACTACCTTTTGGGAAACCGCTAAGAGGAGCTCTTTCGAGATCTGCAAAATCGTACTTTCTATTCATCTCATCACGTTCTGAGAAATTCATTTTTAGAATAGTTTTACTGTAGAAATCGAATTGCGAATGCGGAAAAATGCATAGCTCACTCGCAATTGCTGTATGAATAATTCGTAATTTTTTTCTTCTTTTTCAATACAGGGATTATATTTTCTAATAGGGTGAAAAATGCATAGACTCCTATAGAATATTCTACGTTATAATAAAAATTCATTTAGTATCATTGCTAGAAATATCAAAAATTTCGTGCGTGTACACTAATTACTTGCAGCAAAGTGTAATATGTTATGTTTTCAAATAAGATGAATTCAGTTTAAATACACTCTTTTATTTTCAATTTGCAGTTTATATAATTTCGTAATTTTGCTGATAAATAATTGCATTCAATATAAATGTCTATTGAAAATTAGACACACGAAATTAAAGGAAAGAATCAAGTACATGTAGTATTTAATTTTATGAGTCAAAAAGTTTAATTATATAACATTGTTAAATTGGGATTCAATCAATAAAATTAATTTTAATTAATACTTTACAGACAAATTAATATATCTCAAGTTTTTATATCATCCTTTTGATATATTTAAAAAAATCAATATTCTATTACCTCAACAATGTGTAAGTTACTCTTTCTTTGTGCGTATAAACGGAAAAAAAGCAAGATAATAAGACAAACACAAACAAAAAAATCCTTTTTTCATTATGCACTTATTTTATAAAACAAATTTATTAAAAAAATCGTAAGATGCAAAGAATATTTTTCATAAATATTTAATAAATATTTATGAAAAATATTCATAAATAAATAAAAAATAAATATAATATTTATAAAAAATAATTTTTTATAAATATTTATGAATATTTTTTTATAAATATTCATAAATATTTATAAAAAAAAATAAATATTTTTCATACATATTTAAAAAAAATTTCATAAATATTTTCATTT
Organism: Dolomedes plantarius; assembly: GCA_907164885.2. Taxonomy (NCBI): domain Eukaryota; kingdom Metazoa; phylum Arthropoda; class Arachnida; order Araneae; family Dolomedidae; genus Dolomedes; species Dolomedes plantarius. The sequence goes on along the minus strand of OU015493.1, from coordinate 72,258,923 downwards.
TTTATAAATATTCAAAAACTTTAATCAACCAATCGACAATTCCTGCATCTTCGTTTTGACGTGTATTATAAACTGGTTCTTTTATCGCTTAATTTGAATTTATTTCATTGTATACCTTGGGCCAAAACAGGGGAATTACACAATTTTCAAAAGCTTGATTAAATCGGTTGGGAGAAAGATAATTGTTTAGCAAACTCTCACTGTACTTCACAGCATGTAACATAAAATTATACATTTATCTTACTGGTAAAACAGGTAGGGAATTACTCGACAGACTCTACTCAATTTTGGAGGGATTATAAACTGCATTCCTTCAGGAAACTATGACTACAGAAAAATATAGCAATATACCTCGCAACTGCTGTTTTAGTAGTTAGTTGCTTCATTAACTTGAGAATAATCAAATTTTCTGTCTAGTACTAAGTGAAAAAGGCAATTATTTTAATGCGTTTATTGCATTACCAGATCCAGTCTACTTTGTGTTTTACGTAATATATGCTTCATGCTCGCGAAAATATGTTTTGGGTTAGATGTTTAGTTTTCAGCAATACGTATACTTCCGAATTTTCAGAACACTTGATGCAAAATAAAATTCAACTTCATTGTAATGGAGCTAGTTAAAATTTTATTCATATATTTTTTTAAAACTTGGGATGTCAGCCAATTTTAATTTTACCGAGAACAAGCCGTGATGTTAAAGGAAAACTCTGGGATTTGTCAAACGTAATGTGCTGGATTTACACTATAAGGTAAAGAGAAGTTTTTTTCAAAAAAATTACTTGCGAAGATTTCTTTTCTTTTTACAAGGAAATACAGACTGTATAACAAAATAGGAAAATGATGAAAAAATAGACCATAACGAAACACATTTTTACAAATCGAAGAATTTTGGCTGAAATTCAGCAAATTTTTACATAAAGTGCTATAGAGAACAAAAACAATTTATGCTGCCGTGTCAAGGCCCACAGCTAATGCCGATTAGATGACAACGTGAAAATTAGACACAATTAGGCTTGAAGTGACTTTAATGTTCTTTATTTTAACTATTATCATATCTTATACATATGTACAATAAACAAAATTATGCACAATAATCGTATGAGCGTTTCAGGACAGTCATCAAAACAACTAGCAGTTGTTCATCTACTTCAGGTCACCTCAGATCATTTCTATCTCATAAACTCGCCCCTAGTCATCTCCCCTAATCATCTCACCCCCCATTTTCGAAGTCCTCCTCTTTTAAACCCCACAGTCCTCAAGGGGGTGTCGTCGTCCTTGGCTCTACAACCCGACCACACACGATCGGCGAAGTTAAATCCATTTAGGCACTTGACCACAGGGAGCGCAATTTCTTGTTTCCTTTTTTGGTCATCCGCCGTACTGTCTTTCCCAGCCACGGGACGTCGCATTCAGTGAACACATGAAACTTCCTGCTGGAAATTAGCCCTTCTTGAGCACCAGGCCCTGATATTTCATTAGGCCCAGTAGGCCCGGGCCTAGGGGCATCAATGTTGGGGGGCATCCAAAAAATTTTATTTAAGAGAAAAAAAAACTCCCAAATTAAAATTTTTTTTAACCTTTTTAATAGCACTTTTTTATATATCCTTTCAAATTTGATTGATGGTTCATCATATGTATGTTATAGTGTATATAAAGGAATAATAAGTTTTTCTGGTTGCATTGTATTGGTGTTTTAATGATGAAGTTAATATGTTGTATTTCGTTATTTGATAATGATCTAGGCTTCTATGCTTCAAATAACCAATTCTTGGTAAAATGCTACTTTCGCAATGATTCATGATTATTTTTTTTGTGTATCAAATTTGAAATTTGAAATCTTTGAAATTTTACACCCACATCAGTGTTTGGGGGTCCCCCTTCCAAATTGTGCCCATAGTCAAGAATTTTCTAAATCGGGCCCTGTTGAGCACTAATCCGAAATATCTCTTAAGGACCACATGGATAGTAAAAAATATACATTAGACTTTATACACGATGCTACAATGCATATAACACTATTTTTTTATCATATGTCCGTAATGCACCCCTGAGTGTCTTGAATTAAAAACTAATCGGTAATATGAAATCAAAAAATAATTTAGGTCATTATATGCAATTACTTGTAAAATTTCAGTCATTTCTCATCAGATGCTTTATAAATACGGTTATAAATCAACGGACAATATATCTAGAGCCTAATCTCATTTCATTACATTCTTAATATTATGATAAACATATCTGAAAATTTCAAAGACATACTATGATTATATTTTCAATTTTCACAATAGTCGTATAAATTTTCGATAAAAATTAAGTTCCTTTTAAAAATAAAGTTTTCATTTGTTTTGAAACGGACAGCTACTGCTCTTCTTTAAGGGGTCTGGTATCTTTTAAATGCCAAGAGATTTCACAAACATATCCCTATTTTTAATAACCAGTAGTTATGAAAATCATTTATTCAGAAATGTGAAAATTTTACTGAGAGTTAAACACTCTTTCTTCTTTACAAATATGGCACTAATTTTTTTTCCAGCTTAAAAAGAATTAATTTTTTTTTTACATTTCAACCATTGTTTTTTTCAATGTTACGAGCACGTAGACTTTCATCTCTATATTAAAAAATATACACATTTTCCTAGTTTTGAATTTAAGTTATGTAATATATCTTTAAAATGACCAACTTTGAAATCAAAATTATGAGTTCTTCATAGAATTTAGTTTTTAATATTTAAATTTAAAATTTATTTTGATAAATTTAACTGTAATTAAAATTTTATTATAGGAATGACATAATTGTTGGACATTTTGATTACATATATTTATATTGCATGTGTATAAAATTTCATGGTATTCTAGCTATTCTGGTGATATCATGTAGGCAATGACATAACAATGAAAACACCATTGTTAAAAGTTTAAAAAAATTTTTAAATTTCTCAAGCTAGATAAAATTTAGAGAGACATATTTATAAAAAAGAATAAGGATTTAAATCACTGTAAAATTATCATATTTCTGAATAAAATTTTTTATAACTACTGATCATTGAAAATATGCATATGTTTGAAGAGTCTCTTAACTTTTAAAAGGTACCAGATCCCTTAAATCACTCTCATTTAATTTACAATGGTCAAACAGAAAAAAATAATAAAAGCATATTTAGAAACAGAAATTCACATTATTTAAGAAACAGTAATTTTAAAAAATCGGAATTTTCATCAAAATTGATGTCTTAAACGTAATCGGACCTTAAATCAGGCTGATGTATTTTTGGGGAAAAAATCACTATTTCCATAGACCTAATTCACGAAGGAGGAAAAATGATAGAGGAAAACAAACCTGGCACCTGCTGGGAAAAATTGAGAAAAATCTAGCTCTTTTCAAATACATCATTTTCAAGCTGCGTATTTGCATTTGAATGGAGATAGTTTAATGAGAACTCAAAAATAGCATTAATAACATGTAGAAATGAAAATTTTATGAAGTACTAAAAACATTTTCTACCAATGTAGATAAGTCAATACAAATATTGCCAAGAGCAAAAATATTTCTTACAGATGAAGATAAGGCAATATAAATACAGTCAAGAGTAGAAAAAATTAATTTTTAATTTAACATAATAAATACATTTTAGATACCCTCCTGGAGATATGTATTTTTAATAAAATCTTAAAAGGAATTTTTCCTGTAATATGTAATGAAAATAAATAATATTGAAAAATGTGGGGGGGGGGGGATTTTTACTTTATTTGTTTATTTTCACAGGTAATTTATAAACATTTTCATTAATATCAATATACATTTTTATGAAATCTTAAAGGGAAAAAATCCTGTAATAGAAATTCAATAATATTAAAAAATTATGATGAGCTAAACTTTGGTGAATGTAGTTTTACTACATAGGCATCTACGTAAATAATCTAAAGTATGATTTTTAATTGGTCCAGCTAAAATTTCTTTGATAATGTATTTTTATTCCTTCTTTTTAACCCTAAAACGCAAACCAGAGAGTAAAAATAATCCTTCTCTCTATTTTTTAAAGAAATTAAGAAAATTGGCATAAGTTCAATTACTAAGTTTAAAATGTTTGATAACTGCATGAGAATTTATTCTTTTTTATTGTTGTCACTTGAGATTTATTTGCTGTCATTTTCATACAAAAAAAATATATACTTCAAGGGAAAAAACACACTAGAGTGTTTATATTACCATTTAAAATTTTAAAGACTCTTAAGGGAAAACGTCTCTACATGAAACAAATATGTTTTACTTAATTAAATGTACTTATCCTTAATTATGTCATCGTCATATTTGATTTTTAGCAACTACGTTTTTATCTATCTATGGCTCCAAGCACACTTAAAGCACATCTAAAATACTGTTAAGTGAACATCGTGGAAGAGTGGAGAGTATTTTTCAGGCCATTTTTTTCCTATTTTTTGGTATTTAAATATTTTTCCGACAAAAAATATGCAAATTTTTCGAGTAATTAGGCACAAAATGTATACGAATAATTAGCTCTCTGAAATATTTTTAAACATTTTCCGGTTTTTATGCTTACAAATATTTTTATGCTTATATATATATATATATATATATATATATATATATATGTATATATTTCCTATTAATGTATAACCTTCGAATAGCTTCTGAATATGCAATGAATTTTCACACTGTTATATATAAGGTAGACCGGGGCTTGTAGGCACATTTTTTGTTCAATATTTTTGTGAAAAATAATTTATCAACTTTTTAATATTTTTAGCTTGTACAATCAGCACATATTAAAGCATAACCACGTATGAGAAAATTAAAAAAAATATCTCATTAATAGTTTCTATATGAAGCTCAGCCAAACATCAAATCACTGGGCCAATCTGACTCATTGAACGGTGCATGTTGGCCCTCTAAGTTGATTTCATTTTCGGATCACAATCGGAAATGAAAAAAAAAACACATAAAACATCAAATGTAATTTTAAGATGGCATTATAAAAGACACAAAGAATAAGAAAAGATATTTTGTCCAACTTAACTACTGCCTGCATCGTTCTTTCTCATCATCAAATTGAATGTAAGCATAAATTATTGTATCCCCAGTGACACATTATTCATGTGCCTAACAATTGCACCTGGTACATTGAATCCAGTCTTCTTCTGATTTATTGACAATTTTATTGACTTTATAGGCTTATGATTGTAGAAAACAAAGTCTTGGATTGCGGAGCATGCTGGGACACTGAGCAATTATGCCCCGGATTAAATGAGCCAACTTGCCTCATATCGCCATTTTGGAATTTGATCGTTGTATCAAATATTCTGTTAATGTTCTTGAAATCAGTAGGTAGAAAATTAGCCCTATATTATGTGTGTGTGTGTGTGTGTGTGTGTGTTAGTTAAACATAAATAAATCCATTTATTTATGTTTAACAGGTACATTACGAAACATATTTTAAATGCTTAATGAATTTAGCATTATTAAACATTTTAAACGGAAAATTGATTTTGAATTTCATAAGTTTTTACCAAATTGAGGAAAAATATGATATTCTCTGAATGCACTTTCTAAATCAACATAAAATACTGATTTAGAATATAAAAATATAAATATTTTAATTCCTTCATTTATAAAAATTCATACTCATTGAAAAATATACAGGTGATACCATTGCAGGATGATGTTTAAGCATTATTACACTGTTAGGTTTTTTTTTTGCAATGATGACCAACAGCTTTATTTACAGCAGCAACTATATACATTAAGTAAAATAGTTAAAACGAGGAGCGCCTACGGTAAAGGCCCCTCTTGTAAGAACATCCGCACGCCAGAGAGAGAAGAGGCGAAGTGTAGGCATTAGTACGCCAACCTTGGCGGCGGCGGCGGAGCTCTGTGGCAGACTTTGGCGATGAACGGGGAATGAACATTGAATATCCAAACATACACTCTATATATTTTTTTTACCCAATGTACTTAGCGTTCATACTTCTATTAAATAACAACCCTTCCTTCTTTTACTTTAATAAGACATTTACAGGAGCAAAAATTGATTTTGACAGAGAAATTATTTAATCCTCCGTCGGAAGCAATACAAATCCTAACACAATCGGGCTCAATTAATCTGACAGATTAATGTATTTTTGAGTGTAAGTAAAGAAAAACGTATCAAACTGAACTTTTCACTTATATTTGCGTATAATTATGCTTTCAGATAAAATTTTAATATTTCTTTGCAATTTTTTTTACAAATTTGAAAAATCCTCAAATTGTTCCAAAAAAATGTTTTCTCAAAAACATAACTGAAAATTCCCTTTAATTTCATAGAACAAGTCCACATAATCATAAAAATAATAAAATATAAAATAATGAAAAGTTATTCATGAGCCAGGTTGAGGTACTGTAAAAGCTGAATCATAACATTTTTCACATATCATCTTGGCAAGCTCCAAACCAAATACTTCAACATTACATTTCAGACATTCATATTTTGAATAGCGAACTTTTTTTATTTGACGACATTTGGGACACCTCTTCCTCTGTCCGTCGTGGCATGCAGATGCAGGCACCTCCTGATGTTGTGTGGTAGGCTGGAACTCACGTAGTTCATTTTGTAGTTGAAGAGGCATTTCCCTTGTTTTAATGTTCCTCCTTTGGAGTTTTTCCATACACAACTCGTTGCGTTGAAAGTAAAATAAAGGTAAATAAAGGTCAATATCACTGAATTAGGGGCTAGAACTTGTTTCATATGCTATTTTAGGTATAAAAAAATAAATATAAACAAAGAAAAGTGAAAATTCGAAAGTCTAAAATACTTATACGATCGGGCGCAATTCATCTGAGAGATTAATACATCTCTCACGACACTCAGCGAAGTACTGGAGAAAAACCGAACACGATCTTCTGTAAATGGGAGGGAGACAGGAAGCTACTAGGAGACTCACTCCACTCCCCCCCCCCGATCTCGTTGATTGGTGCAAATAAAAATTATGACTTCATCTCACAGATTAGTTGCGCCTGACGGAAGGTTAAATGAAACACATATAAATATGAAAAACTTAAACAAACAAACACACACACACACACACACACACACATACACACACACACACACACACATATATATATATATATATATATATATATATATATATATATATATATATATATATATATATATATATATATATATATATATATATATATATATATATATATATATATATATACATATATATATATATACATATATATATATATATATATATATATATATATATATATATATATATATATATATATATATATATATATACATATATATACATATATATATATATATATATATATACATATATATATATATATATATATATATACATATATACCTATACATATATATATATACATATATATACATATATATATATATATATATATATATATATATACATATATACATATATATACATATATATATACATATATATATACATATATATATATACATATATATATATATATATATATATATATATATATATATATATATATATATATATATACATATATACATATATATACATATATATATATATATATATAAAGTAGACGTATAAAAATAAAAATCAGTAACAATAATATTTTACTATAATATTCGCAATAATACAATAATACAATATACTTAAAAAACAACATAATACAATGCAATATTACAATAATGTCATTTATTGTATTATTATTTATTTAATATTCGCAATAGTAATTACAATAATGTTTTAGAATTATTTTTGACACTATTATTTTATAAAACCATAAAAATTAAATTTTTATAGTAAAGTAATACAAAGAAGTCAAATGCAAGTAAAGTTTCTGCTCATGTTGGACTTTGACAATTTAAAAAAAATTCGTTTAAAATTCTAAAATAAAAATATTGTATCTTACGCAGCGTATAGTCTCTAGCGATATCTAGTTCTGGTGTTGATACCCTTGGAATATCAGCATTCACAATTGCTTGCTATTGCAAGTGGTAATAAAACCGAAATAGCCTAATTGATATTCGTCTAATGCACCTGGTCGTCTGATTATACTTTAAATACCTTGCGAATCAAAATTTTAACTGGATTTCTTTTAAACGTAGACTTTTAGTGAGTGAAAAGCTTTCAATTTAATAACCATAATGTAAAGCCAGAAATCATATTGAGACTCTTAAAATTTGAGTCGATTTTTTTCACAACTATAACTTTTGTTCTTCAAACTCTAAAATTAATCGAATAGAGAATTTAATGATTTCTACGGATGATTTTGTGTACTGTTGCAGATTTTACTCTAAATTCTTAGAGTGTCAGATTTTTTTAAAATTTAGATCACTTTGGCATTTAGGCCATCACATTTAGGCAAAAAAAAACACAAAAAACACAAAAATATCTTTAACCGGAAAACTTTGAAAAAACATGAAGAAAATGATACGGTTTTCCGCCAAGCTGTTTTTTGCGCAAAATATTTGGCGTGTTTTATAGGTTCTTCGATTTGTAATGTGACATTGTCGCCATATCCCCACAGATTGGCGACCGTATCATATTCTCCATATTAACCAAATTAGAATTTTATTGAGTACTTGAAAAAATTTCAATTCGATATACCTAATCAGAATCCATAAATAAGATTGGGATTCTTTTAAACTTTCTTAAGATTTTTTTCGCAATTATAAGTTACATCCTTCAAATTCTAAAATTAATCAAATTGGAAGCTTAATAATTTTTAGAGATTACTTTCTATATCGTTGCAGATATTTTTCGGTAAGTTAAGGAATTCCAAAAAATCTTACGACCTTCCGTACCAGTCTATTAAAAGGAAACAGTATTGCTAGCTCAATTAATGATATTTCTGCAAACAATATAAGCGACCAAATTACGCAATTATTTAATTTTTTGTAATTTATTTAGTAACTATAATAATGTATATAAAATATATAGTTAAATACTGAAATTATTTTATATTCTTGATTCGTCTGCAACATTAGAGATGTACAAGAAAAACTTCTTTTTGCTTCCTTGGATTAAAACATAGTGTAGGGTTATAGCATATAATAAGACAAACAGCGTATTTCTGTAATAATTGTATTTCCAGACACAATATTTTTATGCCATTCAATATGTGCGTACTCTGCTAGACATTTGCATTTTAATTAAATTTATTTCTGAATTTAATTTTTTCCAATCAGACATCTTTAAATATATATAGTTCCTTGAAAGGTACCTAAATGAAATTTTGTAGAGCTTTCCTTTTACTCTATGTTCATTAAACTCTCACTTTTTTTTGCAAAACAATTTCGAAATATATTCTACCATAAACAAAATTTAATCTAGAATTTTTTTTTTCCTTTTCAAAGGATAAAATTTTTTGTTAAAATTTATGGTAGATACAAAACTATTTTGAAACATTTCCTACGGATAAAAATAAAATATTTTGCGACAATAAAATATTATGCGAATGATACATCAAAGATACGCCAAAAGGTAAAAAAACTTTAAACTTTGAATTTAAAATTTTTTTAAGTGAAATTACAAATTTTAAAATATTTATACGTATATTGAAATTTACATAAAGACTTATGTGTGCGATAAAATACTAAGCAATGTAATTTTGTCTGCTGGACTTAATGACAGTGAAACGAACAATTTATATATATTATTTCTAAAAGGTGTTTTTTCTTTGTTTTATCCCTTTTTGGTAACGACCCCTTTTTCCCACTTTATACTTAGCCAAAATCGACAAATGAGGTACCAATTTAAAAATTAAGATCTTAACTTCGTGCAAATTGTTAATTTAGAACTACACATCTAATTGTTTGTTTAAAAATCCAATTATAATAATTATAAACAATTTTTCTTCCCCTAGATGGCGCGAGCTAGCTTTTTTTAAAATTTTACCATTATCAATCACGCTGAACATTTAAATTTAAAAATCGTTTGCTTTTATTAACATTCTTTGATTTCATTAATGAGTTTCTTTATTGGCAACATCCGAGTAGTTGTACATTATTCTTCTTGCATGGAAAAACCGTATATATTATTTTTTGAAGGTGAATTTTTGTGACAATCCCATTCTCTTCCTTCATACTTAACCAAAATCGATAAATGAGGTACCATTTTAAAGATTAACTTCTCCGCTTCTGACGAATTGTTAATTCAGAAGGACATATTGTATTGTTTGTTTAGAAATCGAAGTGAAAAATTGAATTTTATCCCTAAAGTTCTTTCCCTGGATGCGTCGAAATGGTACGGTCAAATAGTTTGCACAAAGAGGTTTCGAAATGTAAATATTACATTTTCCACGAGTTTCTGTCACATTTAACTTTCAATATTGTCTACAAAGGTGTTTTTACGTGTACATATCTCATATTTCCCTGTTTTCTCTTGTTTCCACTCCAATATTGGGGCCAAAGGCGTTTTGTAATTCGTTTTGTATTATCCTTACGCACCATTGTTATTTAAAAAATAAACAATTTCCACAAATGAACGGGTTCTTCTTTCCTCCTACTGCAAACCACCAGCTTCGCTATATAATTTATCGTATTTTAATCGCATGCGAAAGAGTCGCACGGTTCATCTAGTTCAATTTAAAATTCAATAGAGGCACGAACACAAATCAACATAGAATTGCCCCACCTAATACCTACCAATCAGTACGTTGACATCGTATACTTCAACGTACTGTTCATAAGAAAATAACTAAATTTTAATGCTTAAAAATAATGTTACCACTATCTAAATCATTGCTGTTCATAACATTCAAATCTTTACTCAACTAGGATTTTAAATCATAAACTGGTGCTTTCCCTACAAAATCGCAGGTCATTACGGTAGAATTGTTTATATACTAAATAAAACGAATAATAGAAAGTTCGTCTTAAAATATAGAGATAAAATAAAGCTTTTGTTTAAAACGTTATCCCATAAAATTTATAAGCTTCAGGAGAATCATTTTATCCGATTGTCGTAACTTGATCAACATACTATTTCCAGGTTATATTTACACAGACTATTGTCATTCCGCGAATGCAGTATTTTGTTATCGCTTTTCTCTTTTCTAGTGTTTCTGAATTTTATTATGTTATTTTGCGCGCGGAGTTCTGGATACATCTAAGTTTTGATTTGATGCACCTTTACTACTTCAGCTCAGACGCTGTCAAATGTATCTGAGGGTGAGGTAAAAGGATTGAAGAAGTCTTAAGGTCATAATATTTGTTTCTGGGGAATGATAAAAGGTTTTCGTTTTAGATGCATATGGTATGCACATCTCCACTACTTAAAGTTTCATAGCAAACAGAAAAGATTTAAAAATATTAGTTAGTTTTTTTCAATGAAAGTATTCATGTGCACGTATGACAATCTGAGAATTTAATATATTTTAAAATCAAACAACCTAAATATAACAAATATAGATAAAACTTTTAACTGTCCAGAAAATTTATTATGTTTTAGTCCCATTGTAGGTTGGATAACAGACGCTTTGAATCTTTGTATTTCAAGTACCTGAGCTTAACTTTTACTCATATGTTGGGGTAAAGTGATATGATACAAGGTCTCTAGACCCCACCAGCATAATACCCCAATGTTAGTTTATATGGCTTAAGTGAAGAATATCTTCAAAGATCCATGTTATTAAAATAAATTACATTTTTAAGGATTTTCTTCAACCTACACATGATGTTTTTAAATCACGATAGATCTTGACATCTACACATATTTAATTACTAAATCTATGTACTCCACTTAGGAAAGTTGCTTTCTTTATAGATTCTCAGTCTGCAATTTTGGCTATTTCGTCACATACAATAAGTGATTCCTATCACGTGGCAGAAAATAAGAAGCTTTTTAATCAACCAATTTCTATAGGCTGAAAAATTGTCCTTCAATGGATTCCTAGTCACTGCGGGATTCCAGGAAACGAAAAAGCCGCCATCCTTACAAAAAACGGATGTAACTTGCGGCAGCCACACTTTACTCTGTCCTACCAGCATAATTGTGGTGTAATAAAATATGAATTACAAAGGTCCCAACGAAATAATTATGCTGAAGCCGTGGTGGTTAAGGCATGGAGTTCATTGCTGTGTTCATTGCACTTCTCATGGACCTTCCTCTCTCAGGGTTCACGCCCGAGCGAGGAAGGTTATTTTAGACCTTTAACCCATTAATGCCCAACATCGAATTCTTTAATTTTCTTTACCTAATTATGTTCGTACAGGTGCAAAATGAACTGAAAAAATAATAAAAAAATTCCTGCATTAAAATTTTTATTTTTATTCAAAATAATGATACCGTCCTATTAAAAGGACGCTAGACACATGAGGGTACAGGTTTTACACAAACACTTCAACCCTTAGATTTTCTAAAACTATTCCTTTTAATGTCGTTTTTAGATAAATAAACGCATGTAACCAATGGAACTCTGCGAAAAAATGCATAATAAAATAAACACAAGGTTTTTAAATTGCATTTTAATCATTTAAAAGAAATCAAAACAATTTAAAAAGCTGAAAATGTCAAAAATAATAGCTTAAAAGGCACAAATTTAATAAATTATGTCTTATGATAAATTTTAAACACTTTTATATTTAAATTTACATATAAAAGGGGCTTATTAAAATACAAAATAATGAAAAAAGCTATTCGTAATTTTTTTTTACAAAATTTATGTACAAGCTATTTTCTGCGAAAGATTTCAAAGCATTTATCATGCAATCCAACTAAACATTTATTGCATTTTCTTGTGGATTTTTGCCACAGTAGGCGAATCTTATCTGTTTTGGATTCACAACGATTGAATTACCTTTTCCGCCATACCGGATATCACCAGACACTCTTTTTGAAAGTATTTTTGGTTTCCCTGCAGCCAGATTGTTATTTGGTCTCTTACTGTACTTAAAAAAATATGTCTGACAGATTTCTCTTCTAAAGTAGAGGAGATCCATTCTGTTACTGTCATTAGAAGGGCATAATCTGTACAATAGCCACGCATTTTGGATTGATGCTTCTAAGCTAAACAAAAACAATGGCCACCACCATTTTTTAGACCGTATGGAACACTGGTATTGTGCCAGATTTTGATCCATTTGATCGGTGCCTCCCATAAATTTATTATATTGAGACACAATATACGGTTGGTCAATCTCTACAAATCTTTTATCAATATTCGACCAGCGTTTGGCCTGAGCTACAGGTTCAATACTATAATGGTTAGACGCCAAAGTAACGACACTATTGTTATTCCACCGAACCATTTTAAAATTTTTGCTGTTCTGAAAATCAAAACTTCTCCTACTGTTCATTTTAACGGATATGACATCTCCAAGTGGACATTTTTTAGTTCTATTAACCCGTATAGTGCCAGTCATCGGTAACTTCATTAGATGATGGGTCCAAATAAATATCCGCTTCATGGAATGTATCATTATGAGATAACTCTGCCATTAAAGCTAATGCCTCTCCACAGTCAAACTTAAAATAAAAACAAAAATATAAATAAGAGCTTTAAAACTTATCGATTGCTCATTTCAGTATATTTAGATCAAATATAATTTGGATTAAAAGACAAAATTCTTAAAATTTATTAAATTATACACATTTAAAATACACATATTTTTAAAAAATACAGACAATTACTTATGTACTTCGAATTTTTCTTTATTTTTTAAAATCACTAAATGCAGAACACATCCTTTGATTAAAATTTTTGTATTTAAGAGGCTAATTTGTTAATATGTTCATTACATTATCGAGAGGCTAATATTTCTCTTAAATAAGATTTTCTTTTAATCATTCCTTAATCAACAGAACATTTATTTTTAAATTATTTTCATAAATAAGGAATACTCAATAATCTTTATTTATAAAAATAATTTATAACATCATTTTTATGAAAATACATAGCATTTCCTTTTCTCTATGGTAATAAAACATCATAAATTGAGAAAAAAAGACGCATTCGTATAGCGGAACAGGTCAGAAAAACATGTACCCATCCGTGCCTAGCGTTCTATATATAGAACGCTACGCAAAAGAAAATATAACAGTGTTAAAAAATAATTTTAACAATTTTGAAAGATAAATATTTAAGAAAAGAGTATTGACTATGATAACAGCATAAAATATTTTCGTAACATTGAAAAACAATAAAATAAACTTTCTTTTTGCGTGACGTTCTTTTGAAAACCTAAAAAGCGACTAACTCTGACTTTAGACCCTCAAAGCAGAAATAGAACATTAATGTAGTGCTACCAACTAATGGATAATAAGAAATACAACACTTTCTCATGATATTCTGCTATTTGGATTGAAAAAAAAGAAAAAATTCAGTGATTTATAGCTTATTATGTAAGCGTCCTTTTAAAAGGACGCTAGGCACTAATGGGTTAACTGGCCACTAATTTTACCCCACTAATTTTAGACTTTTAACTGGCCATGATTTTTTACAGTATCACCTGTGCCGTATGGGCGTGGTAGATAGCCCTGATTGTATCATGTGTTCTGCAGGCACTCTTATGGATTTTACTCATTTGATAAGCTGCCCTGTGCTTTCTTTTTTGAACTGTCTTCCTGTCAACTTCCATAACAAGGCTAGTTTTTATTGGGATGCCAGACGGCTTAAGGCCGATGTGGTCGCTGCCCCAACGTAGGAGAAAAAAAAATCTAAACATATTTAAACATATCAAAACTTTATTTAAATATGAGTTTTAATATTTTGCAATTTTCTTATTTAAGATGATGGAGATTATAAAATAAAATCACATTTTTTAGAGAATATAATATATCTCTTACAGTCTTACCAAAATATAGATTTTGCAGAATTTATGTTTATTATAGATCATGATCTTAAATTAGCAGGTCGAAGAAATAGACCGTAGTTTATCAAAAATGACTTATAATACATTAAATTGTATTTATTAAAATTGTAAGTTTGTACACATGCCTGAAATATCGGGGTATAATAGGTTTCTGTGAACAGGTTTTTTAACACTCTTTTATTATCTTAGCTGTTTTTGACATACTCTAAAGTCCTGCGGTGCTACATATCTGAAACTGTAAGTTCCTGATTTTATTTTTTTTCCTTTAACACACTGGATGTATTCAAATTCTCAGGTTTCCAATTTTTTCCCTGAAAATCACACACACCAGGTATCTGAACCTACTGCCAGCTCTCAACATGTTTTCTCTTTAACCGCACACATTCTTCACAATGACGATAGAACGACTGAATAGCCGCTATGGATGCTTCTTTTTTGGGTCTGTTCCCTGAAAAGTAGTTGTCACCGAGAAACTGCTGCAGAAAGGCCACTCCATGAGCAGGAGGGTTGTTGTGATGGATAAACTCAGCTATGGATTTGAAGATGCTGAAAGAATCTTCTCCCAAACTTCTTGGTGGGACACAGTTGTCACCGTCGTAGAAATTCTGGATTTGGAAACGGTCTATTCCCCGGTTGATTCACCGGTCTGTTCCCGGCATTTCTGAATGGTCTCTTTGAAAAAGCGCATGGACTGTAATGTTATGTTAGTTGATTTTATGTTATGTTAGTTGATTTCACTAACACAAATGAAGACGAATGGTTCCGATTTGATTTAAGAAAGTTTTTTCTGTAGAAATTTCATGGGGCTTCTCCCGCTATACACGAAGTAAACTATTCTACATCGACCAACACGAACACTAAGCAATCATACCGACAAACACGATTTCAAAAGCACCAACGAATTGAACTCGCCTTTTATTCGGGTTGCCTTTTGGACGTTTTAGAGCGCTTGGCGAACAGACTTCACCAAGAACGAGGCGCTGGCACCAACACCTTCTTCCACCCTTGTTAACATGATGTCAAGACTTCCTGATTCATTGTCGTGAATACTTCCTTTGATTCTTTCATACTTGGCGGAACTATTTGCACTTCCGCCTCCTTTAACGAACATTTACATGTCCATGACGCTTTCTGCGCACGATTGACTCAACTGTCGATGAATGCCAGTGGGTGTTAATATACGTAGATGTAACGGTTAATGATATGGTGTTCTTGTAAATTAAACGACTCCACATTCATCGTTTAAATTGCTCCTACTACCAGTTGGCTCCACATGCATTCTATAAACCTATTCTTCATAACCGTAAAGATCTATCCCAGCTTTTAAAACACATCCAAAGTTTCTACATGCTCCCATTCATGAGTAAAAAAACATGGAGACCTTAGAACTTGGATGAGCTTCGGATAAAGGTATTTTGCAATTTGGCAAAACATAAACATTTATAAATAAAATGCTCAGAGTAAATTTTGTAAATTAAATGTTGATAACAGGTAATATTCCTATCGGTCTTCTAAAAATTAATTTCATGCAAAAATCTAAATTTCTTTGCTCAAAAATTAATAAATTAAAGTAAATTATGTTTCGTAAAAAAATGTTAATTATTACAACTTTTGAAAGTAAATTTGAAATAAATTAAGTTTTAAAGATGGTGCGTGACTATTTCACTACTTCAAAAATATTTCCTCTTCTTAAAACACGGAAGCAACTGAAATTAATTGTGTTTTGCAGATAAATAAACCGTTTTCTCTATAAAATGAACATTATTTTTATTCTCCTTATTAATGCAGATTTTTACTCTAGACTTGAGATTACGTGACTTTGAAAGTTTAAGAACGAGATTGCATTCCTCTAAACGATGTTCTCTAAGTAACAAGAACAAGGGTAAATTTCTGAATAAAGCGTAAGCAAGAAATCGAAATACTTTATGCTCTTTCATTGGTCTTTTAAATATATTTGCGCATAATTTCATATTTATTTATATATTTCATTGCAACAGGAATGTTTTTTATGAGAATAGCTGTACCCTCAGTACAATATACTTTGGATTGGAATGTTATGTTCAACTTTTGCTACACGAGATCTGATTAGACCGGGACCTACTGCTTAAAGGCTAAAAACCACTGCGGATACAAACATCCATGCCAACAGATTGACTCGAACGCACAGAATCTGGTAGCGCCTTAGACATTCGGCCATCCTCCGGCCTAGTGCAAAAAGCTTTCTACACCAAGCCCTCATTGTTTAAATTGCATTTTAATGTCTTAACCTTTAGCATCAGGGGGCCCATTTTTTTCGATTCCCTTTTTAGAACGGGAAATTTCATACCCCTTTTATAAGAACGGCTATTAAGGATGTTATATATATATATGTGTGTGTGTGTGTGTGATAATAACGACCCACCATTATATATCTAAAGCATATTCTATTGTTAATAAAGAACGACCCCTTTTCTAAAATTGCAACCTAAAAGTAAAATAAGATAAATTATATTATCCCTGTAGATCATTATACAGGCATGTGAAGTAGCTGAACTCAATAACATCCCCAGATATGAGTGTTAGAAGTTATGAGATTCCGAATGTCAGTATAGTGTTAAAATTCTTGAAGAGCCCTCGAACCACTCTGAAGTTATGTCTTATATAACGTCAAAAACCCCACTTTATAAGAACTTTATGGCCACTTATCCTGCACTCAGGTCGAGGTTCTAACAAGCGCGGGATCTAGCAGTAAAGTCCCAGATAAACTTAAGTGGACACGTGAACTCCACGAATCTAAAGTCGACCAATTAAAATATTTAGAAGTGTCTAACCCTCGTTGCTGTCGGACCTGCGGTCCGCTTCTGTCTTGTAATGTAATCCGCGCCTCGTCAGGCCAAGTCATGTGGCCGCTGCAGCTAAGGCTTTCTAATCAATAAAGCAAATCCTCGAAGTTGTGTATTCATTCAATGGCTCCAAGAGTGCGTGTCTCGCCTAAGGTTCGTAAGTGATTCCCTGGATCTACAATTCGCCCGACTGCATCACATCTTCGTGACGGCTACGCCTCCGCTTAGGGCTATGCCTCTCCTCCACGCCGTGAGGTACGGGACATCATATATATATATATATATATATATATATATATATATATATATATATTGATCAAACATATATATATATATATATATATATATATATATATATATATTGATCAAACATATATATATATATATATATATATATATATAACTCAAACATATATATATAAAAATTGGGAGCAATATTGACTCACTTGTATATTTCTCATACAAAAAGTAGTTCTTCTGTAAAATTTCCGAGGCTTCAGGGTGAATGTCTCTCACAAAGTGCATTCGCATTTCTCAGAGCCAAAAAAAATTACCCGCTCGCAAAATGAGACAAAAAATATCTAGCAGACATGTTTCACTTTAGCATTGCTATAATCACATTTTCACAGGATTCCCTGATTAATATTATTTCTTACCCTTTTAAATCACATATCAACCTCTGAAGATGGATCAATTTAAGATAAGGTTAACTCTAATCATGTCTGTTGTTAAATTGTATGATTAGATGTGAATCAAAGTTAATAAATAAATAAATAAATAAATAAATATATATATATATATATATAATATATATATATATAATATGTATATATAATATATTTCAGGTAGTCTCTTCTAACGAAACTACCGCCGGTTATTAACGTAGGATTACTTATCGTTGCTTACATTTTTTTTGGTATAACTGTTTTCTGCTACTGGGTTTCGCACGCTGCCAAAATTATATGTCGCGACACAGGAAATTTTTTTCTATCCGGCGGACCGTTATTTTAAGGAACGTAATCCTACGTTAAGAGTGTGTTCCATGTTATTATGAATTTAAAATTAAAATATCTAGCCACATTAAAAGCTATAAAAACTGCAATAATGTAACCCGAAAATTGAGGATGACCTATAGAGGTCACAAGTATGGTTGAGAAAACTGTAATGCTCTAGGTGTAAAAAACTGTAGATAGGATTGCAGTTAAAAAGGAACTGAAAATGAGAACCAGTTACAATTGCATGACAGAAATAGGCAGCTTCAGATATCCAACAATAATTTATAGTAGATTCATCAAAAGAGCATACCTGAAAATCTCTTATTAAAGAATTTCATGAGCAATCAGTTAACGAAACACCTACCTTCCACAGATGTAATAAGAGACAGTTTGAAATATGCATTGTGAAACAAATATACTGGTTCGACGTAAAATCTCAGACTGTGATAACAGCAATAATAATGATAACAACAATAATACAAGTAGTTTAATATATATATATATATATATATATATATATATATATATATATATATATATATATATATATATATATATATATATATGTGCATTTAATATAGGAATAGAAAACTTGTCAGAATAATTTTCTTGAGTTAGCACTTGATATCATATGCGATATGTTTAAGTCTGTTAAATTAAGACATACACTGAAGTGCCACTGAATTAGGGATACCTACCTAGTAACGAGTTGGGCCTCCTCTGGCCTTGATAACGGCTGCCACACGACGAGGCATAGATTCAACAAGTTTCTGGAAACGTTCCACGGGAATGGCTTGCCAAATATTCGCTAAAGCTGTCCATAATTCAGTAAGGTTCTTTGGTGCTGTGTGATGGCCTTTCACGCCTTGTTCCAAAACATCCCAAAGATGCTCAATAGGATTTAAATCTGGGCTTCTAGGTGGCCAATTCATGACAGAGAAATCAAAGGAATGCTCATCCAACCAGCCAGTAGCCAACCGGGACTTGTGAGAGGTACAGTTGTCTTGCTGGAAAACTCCATTACCGTGCGGATAACAGAACAACATAAACGGAAGGAGGTGATCTCCCAGCAACTCTACGTACCGAATTGCATTGAGGGAGGTTGATACACGTACCAAAGATCCCAAACTGTGCCACGAAAAACCACCCCAGACCATGATTGAGCCATCATGCCCTTGTACAGTTCCAGCCAGTCATGCAGGATCCATGGCTTCATGAGCCTGACGCCTTATTCTCAGCCTCCCGTCGGCGTTAAGTAGTCGGAATCCGGACTCATCACTCCATGCTACTCGTTTCCAGTCCTCTACACTCCAGTCTATGTTCTCTCTTGCCCAGGCAAGACGTGCAGCCCGATGGCGAGTATAGAGCAATGGTACTCTCGTAGGTCGACGGCTCCCGAAGCCCATACGGTGAAGCGAGCGTTGCACAGTACGTTTACTGACTGTACGACTGGCACCGTCATTAAACTGGGTGGTAATTTGAGCTAATGTTTGGCTTCGCCGGCTACGTACAGTACGCCTGAGCCGTCTCTCACCACGAACTGTCAAGGCTAATTGTCCTTTGCAGTTTGCCCGATCGCTAGTTTTTTTTCCACCATCCATGTATTCTTGGTATACTCTTGACACTGTCGACCTTGAAAAGCCTAGCTGTCTGACGATTTCGGAAATTGAATGGCCCATGCGTCGCGCACCTACGATTTGTCCGCGATCGAAGTCGTCTAAATCAGGCAGTTTACCCATACTGGCAATTCCAACAACTAATTCAGATCAACCACAGTACGCGCTATATATGCAGTTACCAGAGCGCCCTCACTTGCGCATACATGATGCGCATCGCTACACAATTTGCATAGGCTTTGCTATCCCTAATTCAGTGGCAGTTTAGTGTATATTCTACAGAAGAATAAAGAATTTTCACTATTTTTTTTGAAAATGGCTTTAGAAATATATATCTCACATTTTTGCCAGCCTACTCAAATATTAGTTTTAAACCAAATCATCTATCTATATATAATAATTCTAGAAGGGGATTTTTATCTGACGATTCCTCTTTCGCCCTTCATAATTAACCAAAATCGATAAATAAGATACCACTATAAAGATTAAGAAGACCGCATCTGACGAATTGGTAATTTGGAATTATACATTGTATTGCTTGTTTAAAAGTTTAAGCATAAACATTATAAACATTATTTCTTCCTCTAGATTGTGCTGGCATTTTTCCCATTATCTTGACACTGAACTTTTAAATTTTAAAATCGCTTGCTTTTATTATCGTTCTGTGAATTAATAAGTTTATTTCTTAGCAACATCCGCGTAGGTGTACATTATTATTTTTGCATGGAAAAACAATTTGTTGAGATTAAAACCTATTTTCTTTCCCTCTAAATAACATTATATGATATTTTTCTTTGGTAAGCCTTTTTAGAGTTTAATTTAATTTATTCAACAGTATGTACACAATTGAATTGCATATCAAAAAATTCCTCCAAGCTATCAATGTAAATTTTTCTCACAATTAATGGATAATCAAAATAAAAGTATTACCATGTAGATGTGCAATTCGAGGAAAAAAATTGAGATTGGAACAACGGCTGGTGCGTGGCAGAATGGCAAATTTCTTTTGTAAACTCTATGAGAAAATGTGAGCGAGACATGTAAAGATTTGCTTTATTGATAGATGGCAGGAACGCGTCGCTTATTTATTTACTTTTACTTTTATCTCTTGAACACTAACCATTAAACTTAAAAAAACATACCATCATCATATATATATTATTTATAGAAGGCGATTTTTGGTGACGATCCCATTTTCTCCCTTCATACTTACCCAACTTCGATAAATGAGGTACCATTTTAAAGATTGCGATCGCCGTTTCTAACGAATTGTTGATTTAGAATTACACATTGTATTGTTTGTTCATAAATAGTCAAAAATTGACTTTTAGCCCAAGATTTCTTTCCCTGGATGCGTCAATACGGCATGGTAAAATACTGTGCACACAGAAGTTTTGTACCGTAAATATCACATTTTTCCACGAGTTTGTGTCATACTTAACTTTTAATTTTCTCTACAAATGTGTTTTGACGTGTACATGTGTCATGTATCTCTGTTTTGTGTTATGCTTCACCTCCAGTAATGTGTCCAAAGGTGTTTTGAAATCGGTTTTGCATTATCCTTACGCCCCATTTTTATTTGACGAATAAACAATGGCTGCAAACGTACCGGTTCTTCTTTCATTCTACAACAAACCACCAACCTCGCTATAAAATTAATCGTATTTTATTAGCATGCGAAATTTTTGCACGGAACGCCTAGTCGTTATAATACCTTAAAATAAATATTTTTTATTATAGTATGATTTCATATCTAGAGAACTTTCAATGATAGTATTATAAATACTGTGATTCGTAATATGGGGCTTGTTTATTCAAAATAACTGTTCAAATGACCTATGCAGTTTATCTATAATAAGTTTATGGAAGTTGTTATTTTAAAGGAAACAATTTTTGCCACTTATTATATTTTTAAAATTTATTTTCGCATTTCTTTGCTCAGAATTCCATATTCGTGACAGTGTTTACTTATAGCATATATAAAATCATGTGTATTTGCACAGGCTGGCAAATAATATTTGCATAAAGATGTTAAATTAAATAGTTTAAAGTCAATATGGTAGAACATCCAATATGTTTCAAATATTTACTACCAGACGTCCGGTGATAACGGATGTGTTACATCGTACTACCTGTATGATTTATGTCTCACCCCTACACGATTCTTGTCAACGAATCACATTTTATTCAGACACAATCGTAATTTGATACATATTGTAATATAATATGTTATACATTGCTATCCAATATTTCAGTCAAATGCCGAAATTTTGATGGTAGGACGTTGCTATGGGATTTCATCATTTATAAAATGTAATTTGACAGAGAGTTTAAAGTTATGTCGTGTCATAATGCATGACTTATGCTAACAAAACCGTGCAATTGCAGTGTCAGTATATGGTGCAAACATCGAGATTTAGAACAATTAAATCGCTGCATTAAATTTAAATTAAAAGGTAAGCAAACATATTTACATCTAGTCGAAACGAAACACCGACATGACATTGGTTAATTATTAAAGAGTTATTAGTTATACCATTAGAATTCGCAATTAATTATTTAGCATCATCAAATTAAGAAGGCTTTCTTTATCGTTGAACTCTAGATTACAAGTATTTAACAGTGATTTCAAAGTCTATATATATATATATATATATATATATATATATATATATATATATATATATATATATATATATATATATATATATATATATATATATGTAATTTACAAGAAAACCATGGAATAACAAATTTTAAAATATTGTAAATAAATTTATCATTGTGATGCATAAAAAAACTATTAATCAATGTATATTAGAAAGAATTTGGTCAGAAATAAAATTTATGTTATTTAAAATATAAATTATACCATTTATACAAATACAAATAAAACAGCATTGAACTCACGTTTATTGGAAGATATTTCAAGTGTTTTATCAAAAGTTTATCCTTTTTTTAAAAACTCATCATAAAACTATATTTGAAATATTTTTTAGTAAAATTTAATACTGTTCTTTGAATTTATAATTCATGATATATAATAATATAACTGGGCTTTAGGTAGCCTTGTGGTAGCGTGCCGGCTTTCGGTGATGAGGGTTCTCGGATCGAATCCCGACAATCGCCATTAAAGTATCTACCTACGTTCGGAACACTTTTTTTTAAAAAACATACATTAGTGATTAAATACATATATTTTTAGTTCAAAGGGGATATAAAATCATGGGAAAAAATTTTTTGGGGTAAATATTGCATAACATTTTAAAATATAATGGATTTTTTATGAATTCTTAGGGTAATTTAGTGCTTACGCCATTTGGCCTACACTGATTTTAACTAAATATATTTTAATTTCCTTTATATTATATACTACTGGAACAATTACCTGTGTTCTGAACTAAAAGTTTTACAATATTTCAAAACATCATTGAAATATACCAAAAAAAAGTGAAAAATCACAGATTTTTTTATAAAAAAGTTATCTTTTTTAAGTGCAGGTACCCGTAGAATGATCAAATTAACACATATTGCTTAGTTTTTAATTCAAAGCATAGGTACCAATATATAAAACACTTTTGAAAAATTTCATTGAAATATATTGAAAACTTTTTTTAAATGATTAGCTTTCTTGTGTACAAAAGTAAATGAAAAATTAGTTCTTCAGAAAATGCATTTAAACATGCTACTCCAGGTCTTTTAACATGGCTTTCTGTTTATGAAATTCACCATAAGTTCTCATCCAATGATCGCATGAATAAAAATAAAGCAGTTTTAGAATCCTAAAAGATTGGCGTTTGAAATAAAGCAATAAAAATAATTTCGAGATTTTGCACCGAAACAGCCATTTCAACGTGTAGGCAGTTAAATGTCTACGTGTCTAGGCCGGATATAGGCACGTTAAATCCGTAGACAAGAAAGTCCCTCTATGATGTCAGAGAGGCTTAGTGAGGGTACGATTCCACAGATGCTATCCCTGGGTGTGTTTTCTCAAAATTGAGGTGGCAATTAGCTAAGAGGGACTCCGTTCCTTGTGGTGCTATATAACCCGGAGATGCATACGTCATCCCGAAACCTATATGAACCTGGTATGGAACTTCCAGCCAGAAGCATTAGAAACAATAAAAACAACATAACTTATCGTTTCTAAAGTTACCATTAAGGTGGAACAAACACATACCATTTAAAACTTCAAAATATCGATTTTTCAAATTTAGATTAATCTGATAGCTAATTGTTTTCTGCCTCTTGTGCCACAAACCGCAAAAAAAATATTCTAAAAAGGCGAGTTTTTATGAATAAAAAAGTAAATCGAAAAAGTAAATTCTCCCATTAAATGCCTTTTAAAAGAACACATGTCCACAGATGTGATAACGGCGCTCGTTGTTTACAATTGGACTCGGTGCAGGATTTACGTATTAGCTACACAAGCTATAGCATAGGGCCCCCAAAAAAATTATCCGAGTGAGCAATTGTCATATATACTTAAATATACTGCAGCATTATTTGTCCCAATGTCGCACGGCCGGGACGTTCTATACTCTTCACCTAATTTTTTAGCGCATCTTTTCGAAGAACAAAGCGCTATTGTGCCTAGGGTTTGCATTACCGATAACCGGTTAACCGGTATTATTGGTAATTATGACTACCGAAATTACTGATACATTTCGACAGCAAATTCCGGTAAGTTCGGTAATTTTTAAAATTATTTCATTATTATTTTATAATTGAAATGGAACGTTTTAAGTATATAATTTCTTTTACTATAAACAAGGGGATTCCCCTGTGTTGCTCCCCTAAACTCGAGCATGCGCTGACTTTTATAGTTTGAGTGAGCCGGCAGACGATGCAATATTTCTGACCTTTTAGTTAGTATTTCTGGACTTATAAAGGGCCCCATATATCAAATAGCTTACGGCCTTTTCAAGTGTAATTCCGGCCCTGATTGGGCTTCTGATTTCACGGCTTGTTTTGACGTGTAACTTTATATCTTCGCATTCTGCTATTTCTTTTCACTGACTCCATGGTGTAAAAATTATGTTTATAAGAGAATTGCAGTGAAATACAACGCTTCAATTTGCATACGTGTTTTCAAATTGCAATTGAAGCTAAACCTAGCGGTTGGTCTGTAACAAGTACTGTTAGCTATACTTCTTTATTTGTTTCATATTAAAAATTTTTTTCCTTTATTTTATTTAGAATAGAGTTATGCAGGAATTCGTTGCGAAAAAAGCATCTGGTAAACGTCCCAAAAAAACGGAAGTTTCATGGCAATCGCTTTGATCGGACCAATAATGTTTCGTGTGTACAGAGTTCTTCTGTAAAGAAAGTTTTTATAGACAATGTTCTACCTTCCAAAGAAAAGGATGAAATTTGTGAATCATTTAGTGGTTACAGAATTTTTGATTTTGATATGCTATGTCAAACAATCGAAAATAATTTAGTTTGCAAATCATGTCACACGAATGTGAAATTCGTGGAACTTTTCTTCTATGGATTAGCATCTAAGTTAAAATTGATTTGTGAAATGTGTAGTCACGTAAAAACTAGAAATTATGCTATGTTAGACAGTAAGAAAAATGTACCAGAAACAAATAGAAGACCTTAATAGTAGAAATGGAAAATTTTAGTATTAATTCTCATATCAATGATAATGTCTGTGCTTCGGTTACTAGTAACTAAATTTATTATGCATTCATACCTTGTAAACTAAGAATATTATGTAAGAAATAATGAAGCATTTTTTTTAAAAAATGCGTTACTCAATTAAATTGAGAATATTTATTTCGTTCTACCTGAAAATGTCGCAATTTTTATCAATTTGGCTGTTTGCAGCGGTATTTATATTCCCAAATTGCACCTGTTTTCGAAACATATGCATTCTACTGTTCGGTGTTCAACACTCATACATTTGTAAAAGTTCAGTTCTGGATTTAAAAGAAAAATATTAGTGTAAATAATTTTCATGGAATCTTCATTAAATACACTACAAAACAGAACCAGAGAAGACCCGAGGTAGCCTAATGGTAGCCCGTCGGCTTTCGGTATTGAGGGTGCTTGAATCGAAACCCGACAAGCGCTATTAAATATCTTCGCGTCCATGCTGAATATAGGCCCGTTAAATCCGTAGACTGGAAAATGCATCTATCAGATCAGTGGTTTGGGAAAGGTACGATCACCAGATGTCACCCCTGGGGGTTGCTCGGTCAAAATTGTGGTGGCACCTAACCAAGTCGGACTCCGACCTTTATAGGGCTATTATAAACCGAAGCCCGCATCATGTATGGACCTGGTCTCGAACACTCCCGGGCTGGGGTCATTAGGAAAAACAGCAGCATAAAACACTCGAAAAATATGCTAAAGATTAATGTTGAATATCATTCCATGAAAGCGTGAGGTATAATATTTTTGATAAACGTAATAGTTAACATCCATAGAAGAGGTATATGAAATCCAAAACCAATAAGCCTCATAAATATAAAAAATGGATTTTCCAAATTGATTTTCGTTGAAGATTATTTATGATTTATATCAATTTCGATACCTACGATTTCCGCTGCTACTCAAATGCCGCCAATTTATTTTAAATACACAATGAAACACAAGAAAATAAGACTTAAGGTCAATATTGTATATCGTTCCATGAAAGCACCATGTATGTGTCATGTGGTAAACATTTTAACATTCGTAGAAAGGGTATATAAAATTAAAACATTTAAACCTGATTAATGTAAATATATTAATGTAAATATATTAATGTATATATATATATATATATATATATATATATATATATATATATATATATACAGTTGACTCTCTGTTTAACGCCGAATATTTTTTACATGATAAAATTTTTCTTCAACATTTTATCTGCAGGGGGGGGACCTTTTGTGGGGGAAAACAAGTTTGGTTTCAATAACAGACCCGGAATTTTTTTAATGTTTCCAATATTGCAATCATTGACTTGTTGCAGTGGGAAAAACAGGCGGAGAATTTACTGTTTCTCGGAAGATCGAATATTCTTTCATGGAGGTCTTAGTGCGGGAGCTGAATAACTCTATTGTCCCTACCATCTGTTGTCATGGGACTTACGAACTGTCCAATAGCAGCCCTCTCTCACTCCTTCCGGGTGGCAGGTGTCCATGTTTCGAGAATTCCTGGTTCTGTGTAGGAGCTCATTCCAGTACGAATACGAGGTAAGCAGAGCAAAATGGCATCAAATCGAAAGCATCTTACGATACGCGAAAAGGTGAAAATTATTGAAGACTGCGAAGAAAGTGTTGGAATAAGAAAAGTCCAATTAATGGAAAAAGTTGGAATAAGAAAAGACAATTTTAGCTATCAGAGTCTACTATCGAAGGCATTTTAGCAAGCAAATAGAAAATTCTTGAAGCAGCTCAAAAATTTGGTTTGGGATCCAAATCCAAACGACAGAAAATTCAATGTGGCCGATCAGAAGAGTTTGATAAGGCAGTCCTCCAATGGTTTCACGAAGCAAGAGCACCCAACATTCCAATTTCCGGAGTGATATTTAAAGCAAATGGTATTGTTCTGGCAGAAAAGTTTGGAATGCAAAATTTTTAGGCTTCGGCTGGTTGGCTAGCAAAGTTCAAAGAAAGATATGGGCTTACATTTAAAAACATATCTGGCGAAAGTGGCTCCGTAGATGAAAAAATAGTGGAAGAAGGGAAAATAGTGCTGAAGGGTATATTAGATGGATATGATGAGAAGAACATATTCAGTGCATATGAGACGGGCCAATTCTACAATATGGTGCCTAATAAAACTTTATGGGCGAAAAGTGCTTCGGGAGAAAACACTGTAAGGAACGATTGACTGTTTTACTGTGCACTAATTCAGATGGATCTGAGAAATTTCCACCACTAATTATAGGCAAATCAAAGCAATCAAGGTTTTTAAGAATATCACCAGGACACCTGGTGAGTACCGGAATAACAATAAAGCGTGGATGACATCACACATTTTTATTGACTGGATTAGAAAATTTGATGCAAAAATACGTCAAGAAAAGAGAAAAAGTTTACTTTTAATCGACCGTTGCACTGCACATCCTCAAAATATCCCTGGACTTACAATTTTCACTATTCATTTGTTATCAGCTACTTGCACTAGCAAGTTGCAGCCATTAGATCTGGGTATCATTCGCAGTGTGAAAACATATTATAGAAAGTCTTTAATTAGGAAATTACTAAACAATTCGGCTGACAGTATGACAATTAGAAAATTTTCGATCTTGGAAGCAATGCACATGATAATATCAGCATGAAAAGAAGTTTCTTCATCCACAATAAAAAAACTGCTTTCGCATTGCTGGTATTCACAATAAACTTGTAGTGGAACTGCAAAGTACGAATGTAGAAATCAAAGATGATATTACTCCTGAAGAATGGAGAAGTCTTGTTGAAGATGAGGATGTTTCAATTCAAGATTTCTACAATTGCGATGAATCTGTTTTAACAACAGATTTTAGAAATTAACAGTAGTACAAAATTTTGAACTTATAGTAAACGAAAACACGGTGTCGGACGAAGAAGGTAAAGTTGAAGACACGGAAAACGAGACACTGCTACCGTCTTACGCAGATGCAACTTCTGCTCCAGATGTTCTCCGACGCTATATTACATCGAATATGGAAGATGACGCTTTTAACATTTTAGAAAATCTGGAAAAAAGAAAACTTGAAACAAGGCGAAAAAGGAAGCAATCAACACTTTTTGATTTTTTTAAACCTAATTTATTGTACTGTTTGTACTCTTTTTTTCAATGTAATTTAAAATAAATTTTTGTGAATAAAATAATAATGATAATAAAAATAACATATTTTAAACACGCCAATATAGTAAGAAATATATTGATAGTCCTAAGCCTGTAATGTGTGGAGGGAAATGTTAATTTTTCACAAATTCTGTTTAAGAGCGATCTCTACTTAAGGACGATTTTTCACGGTCCCTTGAAAGTCGTTAAACAGAGAGCCAACTGTATATATATATATATATATATATATATATATATATATATATATATATATATATATATTGTAATAAACGGGATGTGAATACGCGAAATCTAAATTGGTAGAACCACACAGCCGGTATTGTGAGCAGAATTTATGACGCCTCATGGCGCCTGTAAGCAGAGCGTCGGCAGTGCACAATAACACGGGCAATAAAACCATAAAATAAGAAAGAGGACAGCAGCCATAAATCGAAGATCAAAGATTAGGAAACTGGTGCATGAGGAGTTGAGAAATTTCCCAGACGAGGAGAGGCGCCCAACATAATTAAAAATGCAAATCATAAAACATGAACCAACCTATGAACTAAGTGGCTCAGCCCCCAAAACAATCAAGAGGCGGGGCGAGCAAATAGGAAGCCAAAAAGGCAAGAACCAATCACAAAAAAAGAAAAGAAATATATATACATGGTGTGAAGCATTTTTAAGAGAGAGCCCCATGACTTAAACAAAATGAACAAAAAATGACGGAGCCACCGCTTGGCCAACGAAATTACGAACAACAGAATATCGCATGCGAGAGTGAGCCATACGAAAGGAAGAAAAAGAGACGAAGTAAGCTGCTGCGTGAACGAGAAGCATCCCGAGGCAACGCAATTGATGAATCCACGAGAGTACATAAAGAAATATAACGCAAATATATATAACTACGGCGTGACGATGAAAGTATTCTGAAATAAGGTGACCAACGAAAACACTACCGGAGCGAGATTTGATACAAGGTGCTATGATGAATACGTCGATGACCAACATCCAGTGCTGACTGACCCGTGAAGCAACCTAAGAGAACCATCGCAACCCAGTGTTCGAGATCCATCCTGAGTTATCATCGATCATTGACTTTTTTAGTATCAATATAGAACTCTTTCGACGAACTTAGTGCACAGTGACTTTTAAGCATTACCGAATTTAGGTGTGCTAGTGGTGCAACGTGAGTACGCGACAGTGCCGACAACCAATGTGTGAGTAGCGAACTGTAATTGCCCGCATCGATCTGTTCAGACGGACTAGTGTACCCGGACTATCAAGTATTACCAAACCTTATGTGCGCTAGTGGTGTAGTGAGACTAAGCAACAGTGTCGACAACCCACGGGTGAGCATTTAATTAATTATATCTATTTCACATCCCGTTATTACATTATCGCCTCTTAACCCACAAGGGTCGGCTCGCTTTATTTGTGAAGATGAAATGTTTATAAATATAATTGAATATATCATATTGGATGATTCTGTATTTAGCACGAAGCTGTATAAGGAATATGTAAATACATGTGTGTAAATAAAATTGTATATATGTAACCTGTGTGTAGTTCCTGAGAGTTGTAACCCTTTCATTGGTGTGTGTTGAAACAGCTTTGGTCGCAAAGCGACATTAATTAATAGCTATACGTTCACAGCCTGATAACCCCACCTGGGTTATTACAATTGGTGCCGTCCAGTTTCACTGCTTTAGTGAGGACAAGGTTATTGCGGTATAAATGTATTGTGTATGATTGTTATATTATTGTGTATTATTATATTATTGTAGGAAATCATAGTGTCAAATTTTGTGAGGAATATTTATGTGTGTATAGGTTAAATTTCGGGACAACTCTCAGCGTAAAATTCCATTTGTGATATTTATATATGTAAAAATATTTAGTTAAGTGTTATATATATATTACTGATATACACGTTACGGAGTACTGTGTCGGGTGTGTAAGGTGTGTTAGATATTTTAAACTGAGAATTTAATTGACTAGTATAACCATGGCGCGAGGAAGTAAAACAAATAACCGGCAGGAAGATCCCGTAGTGGAAACAATTCTTAGGCGCGAGAACACAGGTAGTGAAAATAACACGACGGCGAATAACGCTCATATGGTTGATACAAACATGATAGCACCGCTACCCGTTTTTAGTGGGAAGGAAAACGAATCAGTAGAATTTTTCAAACAACAATTCGAAGAAATCGCGAGTTTGACAAGATGGACGAATATGCAGAAAGCAATTTTAGCCAAATCAAGACTGCGCGACAGAGCAGCGGGATTTTTACAGGGCAACGCGACGCTCCAAAACGCAAAAGAATTCAACACAGTGGTAGAGATCCTACGTAACAAATTCCAACCGGCCCAACTAGGATGAAACAAAATGGCGATTCCAAAACATAATATTTACACCATCCCAAACATATGACGAGATAGCGCAAGAGATAGAAATATTAGGAAATGACTATTTAGGAATCACTGAAACATCAGAGGAGGAAACAAAACGTCTAGCGAACGATATTAAATTAGCAAAATTCATGGAAATAATTCCGGGGGAAATTAAAACGGAGTTAAGAAAAGAAAATATAGTAGAATTCGACGAGGCAATCAAACGGGCTAGAGAACTAAGTATAATTTACGACGAGGAAAGCAACACGGTCAATACGGTACGCCTGCGAACACAATTAAACAAAACACAGGAGGAACAGGTTGACGTCAAATAATTAAAAACCCAGATAGCGGAATTACAACAAACCATTAAGAACTTGGCCGAACAAAAAAGGCAGTGTAATTGGTGTCTAAAAATAGGGCATAGCATAGAAGAATGCCGAAAGAGGCTGAAAACAATTAATGACGCGAATAAAAATGTAGGACACGATATGAGTAGAACAAATGACCCAACTATACAACAAACACCCCAGCATAATTTCGCTGCAAACCAAACCGCGGCAAGCAGAAAGGGGTATGGATACGGTATGGACCAAAATGATTACAGGGAAAATCCCACACAGAAACAAAACTTTAGTAGCTGAAGAGCTAACAATTTCAGAGGCAGTAGTAATGGGTATAGGGGTAGTGGAACGAACAGGAGTAGACAAAACAATTATTCAAATCATTTAAACTAATACAGGGGGCTCACCAAGTAAGGAAGCGAAACTCATAAAATAAGTTTTGGGAGAGTCCCCACAATACTTCCTATAAACGTGTAGGACATTATGCGCAGGGATACGAAAATTGCAAATGGCGGAACTTCAGGGGTAGTGACAGACAGGGATACGTCAGGCAAAAAAGTTATAATCGACCAGTCTGGCAGAACGAACGACCAAAATATAGATACAAAGAGCGCGAACGATAGGAGGTAAACAATAAAAATTACAGATACATCAACGGTAAAAATTATTCTAAATCGGTGGATATTCTAAATTGAATTTTCTTGAAGATTATTAGTGATTTATGTCCACTACTATCGATACCTATACAATATATAACTTGTCGAATGCAGTCAATCCTTAGATACACTACAAAACACTTAACAAATGTCCTGAAGATCAATACTGCACATTATTCTACAAAAGCATCAAGTATATTTTATGCGATAAAAAAACGTATGCAAGTTTCAGAATAACTAGACTGTTATTACATTGTCGGAAACGGAATACTTACAGATTTTAACATTAGATGACGGAACGATACCGTTACCAGGATTACGCGCTTATACCGAAAGCGAGAACAATGTAGTTTAAAAAGATTTCGTTTTTCTTGTTTTGAAGTCACTGTTCTTAAAATTTCTTATTCTTTTCTACATGTAGTCAACATGTTATTATATTCATTTATCATTAAAAAATAATTAAAATGCCAGTCTACATTCGAATTACTCATGAATGTGAAGTTATTTAACCACTAGTTTTAAAACATTTTCTACAACCTTTGGAACAAGGGTAAACCTAAATTTTCCTTCTTTATTTCCGATTCTTCAGTCAACATACATAAAATAATTCTTTATTCAACATACATAAAATAATTCTTTAGTAAACATACATAAAATAATGGATTTTCCAAATTACCCTTTCTTGGAGATAATAAATGTTTTATGTCAGCTACTATTGACACCTATGCAATATACAAGCGGTAGATTGCAGTCAATTTATCCTTAAATACTGACAATAAAAATTTGTCTAATAAAAATTTTGTCAAAACACTTGACGAAAGTGCTGAAGATAAATATTGCACATTATTCCACGAAAGCATCAAGTATATTTTATGTGATAAAAATAAAAATCAACATTCATAGAAACGGTATACAATATTCAGAACAACTAAACTGTAATAACATAAAATAACGAATTTTCCAAATTGTTCTCTTTTGAAGAATATTAAGCATTTATGTCAATTACTTTCGATAATATGCTGAAAATTAAAAGTGAAACAATATGAATTAAATTATGTAAAATATTCTTAAATGTATTTTTTCTTTTCATTAAATGTATATACCTCATTCTTTAATAAAATTAAAATATATGGAAGAACCTATAACATATATTACACTAATATAAACATCCATAAATGATGCGTTTGTTAGGACCAATTATCTTAAGAACTATGAAGTCGGTTTTTGAACGAAATGAGTTTTGATAAGTGTAATAACAATAAAATTAGAAACAAGTGTCTCAAATATTACCCCTATTAAAAGAAAAAAAACTATTCAAAAAGTCTGTGTGAAAAATAAAATATTTGTAATGAGGTATTTATCTGCATTATGATAAAAAAATTATCAATTTACATATTCGAATATTAAGAACGCTGAGTTTAGAAGAATCACTTATACATTAAAAACAAAATTTATTGAAACATTCTTAAAGAGATAGGTTTCATTGTATGTTATTTTTATACTCATATGTTAAATGATAAATTAATAAGAATGGATATTTGTTTCCTAAAACAAACTGAGTAACTGGATCTCTTAATTGTTGTAAACCATATAGTTGAGGAATGACAAAGATTTACTAATGTTAAAAGGCACGATTAATTTATTGATCATAGCAATAGTTTTAGAACTTCCCACTTATTTTCTTAACAAAAGATGTTGTTGTTATTTATAAAGTCCTCTGGATGGAAGTATTCCAGTCAATGTCCATATACGAGGCTAGCCGGCTGAGGTTTACGGCTCCAGTTTATAATGGCATCACAAGGGTCGGAGTCCGCTTTAGCCAGTTGTCACCTCAATTTTGACCGAGCAATCCCAGCGGCGGATTGCTTGGGAGATCGTACTCTCTCCCAAGCATACTGGGACTTATTTTCTTAACAAAAGATGTTAATGTTATTTCTAAAGTCCTCTGAATGGAAGTATTCCAGTCAATGTCCATATACGAGGCTAGGCGGCTGAGGTTTACAGCTCCAGTTTATAATGGCATCACAAGGGTCGGAGTCCGCTTTAGCCAGTTGTCACCTCAATTTTAACCGAGCAATCCCAGCGGCGTTAATGCTTGGGAGATCGTACTCTCTCCCAAGCATACTGGGACTTATTTTCTTAACAAAAGATGTTGTTGTTATTTCTAAAGTCCTCTGAATGGAAGTATTCCAGTCAATGTCCATATACGAGGCTAGCCGGCTGAGGTTTACGGCTCCAGTTTATAATGGCATCACAAGGGTCGGAGTCCACTTTAGCCAGTTGTCACCTCAATTTTGACCGAGCAATCCCAGCGGCGCAATGCTTGAGAGATCGTACTCTCTCCGGCTGGGACTGTGAAATAAAGCTTTAAATAGAGATAGTCGTTAAGTAGAGCGTCGATAAATAGAGAGTCAACTGTATATATATATATATAATTATCGTTAACTAACTTGGTATTTCATATCGATTGAACTATAGTATCGAGAAGGTCCTACCATTTCAATCCCTGAAATTGCTCTTAAACATACGTGTAATTAATTATTTTTCTTGGGTGTAAAATATTGACATATACGTTAATTACTCTCACCGTAGTTTTGCGAGTGTGGCTAAATTTGTGCATACTATCAATTTAAGATTTATCATCTCTGAAAATTAAGTTTAATGTGAGAATTCTTGTAACAACTCGATTTTTTATATATTTATTAAGCAAATTTTAGAATACTAAAATTCTAAGAAATACTTATTTAAAACTAGGGCATTTCAGCTCGCCATAGACAAAATATTTTCTTGCTTCAATTTATTAAATATTTACATTCTTTTTTAAAGCATCTTTTTCAGATGCGCTGAAGGTATCTGGTTCTGATATCACAATTAATTACGATCGTGCCATGCTTGCTGTAAAAAAGAATGATTAAGTTCAAAAATGTGGTTTTGAAAGCGATTCACGAGATAAATTATCTGTTGCACCCAGCTTTAATATATTTCTTCAAAAAACGTTTATTTTATTTCAAATTTTCTCACGTTAAAATAAGTCACCTGTCATTTTTTCGGGAAATTTAAAGAAATATTTATTATCTCCCTGTAAGAAAAATGAATAAAATAAGAGAATGTTTATAATCCTACTAGTATTCGACAGTAAAATTATTATCGAACCGTTCTAGGTTATTTTAAAACCCTGGTAAGCAAATTGGAAAGGGCGTTTTCAATAAATTATATCAAATTGTTTGTTTAAACGAAAGTAAATTCCTTTTTTGCCTTTATTGAAAAATCTTGTTAAGAAATTTTAAACACTTCTTTAAACCTCTATTTATAGGATATTTCTGGTACTTTTTACTTTTGTTCTCAAAATGATTAAGTATTCCATGGAAATAGATACAGAAATAACTATCATGTCTTTAAAACTAATAATCGTCTAATAATGTTTTATAACAAAAAAGTACAGATAACAACATAGTGTTGATTTTAGGTTTACTTTTGAAGGAACAAAAATATTTCTCAGAATAAAGTGCTAGAGATTAGGGATATTAATTATTAGTAATCACATAAAATGATAAATTGGTGTCGAAGGTCCAAATTTTCGATGACAAAATATTAAGAACTTAAAGATCAATAAAGTGTGGCACTTTACGACAGTTAAAAGTAAAATGTAATCAAGCTACACATCGTCCACTGGAACGCCGAGGCAGAGAAAAACTAATAATATCCAGTGGGAATTATCAAACGAAGTCCTTTAATTGTGATTTAAAATACTTATTATACAGAATTGAAAATTAAAAATGTTTAATAGAAATGTAACAGAAGTTCATTCCCGAAATTATTCATAAGGTAATGCATATGCCAAAGAGCGTTCAGCCCTGACACGTATAACAAACACATCCTCCTTTCTGTCGATTATTAATTATAATTGAGAAAATAGTGCTTAAAGGAAGTCACAAATAAAAAAAATCAACTCGATGATGGAGTCTACGTTAACGTCAAACTTTATGTTTCAAATTTCATACCAAATCTTTCAATGGGTTTTTACACCAGCCTAAATGATATAAACATTCAAATAATTCAGAAAACAATTACCAGCTGCTTCAAGCGTATAACAAAACTGATGACAGCTAGGTTGGTCTTTGATACAAGATTTTTGTTGTGCCAGATCCAGGGTTGAGACAGGAGTTTGAAGCTGATAGTTATCTTAAGCATATCACTTCCTCTAAATCCTACATTTTTTATTACAAATGTTTTGCTGTAGAAGTAAAATATAACCCAGATATCCAACAATACGTAGTTAACTTTTTATCTTCTATTCAAACATTCATTTCCTATTCCGGTAAAATTCACACACGCACACACACGCACGCACACAAACGCACACACACACACGTACGAACGCACACACACACGCCCGCGCGCACACACACACACACACACACACACACACACATACACACACATACACACACACTGATATAAATATTGTACGGAAGGAAATAACACTCATGTTGATAATGATACGAAAAGTGTTTTCCTTTAATAGAAACTCAAAAACATAATACAGGTTGATTTTTATTAAGTTAACACTACTCAGAGACATCTGTAGCGTGATCTATCAACCGGAATTCCACCAAAATTGATAGAGGGACTAAAGACGACATGAGAAAGTGTTTCTGTGGGAAAAAAAAAGTTCTAAGAGTCGCCGATAGGGGAAGGTATGGTGCTGCTGTTGTCGGCGCACCCGTGAATTTACACAAAAAGCAAGTAAAACATAAAAATGCAATTTCACGACTATGTAGTCGACAGCAGAGCCAGTATTTTGGCCTATAAAGATAAAGAGTGTATACCGAAAATGTTGTAATAATCAGACAAATTAATAACAAAAAAATGTCACTGCAACACCACTTTATGCTGCAAATTCACATCTCCTTCCTTCAATGTGACCACTGTCCTGGTGGACAACCCATGGCATCCTGAATAGTGCGTTCTCAACGGCCGAGTGTAACATGTCACCAGGAATGTTCATCACCATCCGGGATATGTTGCCCTTTGGGGTCGCCAAGTTAGAGACTCTACCAAGATCACCTTGGACTTTAAATAACCCCACAGAAAGAATTCACATAGGTTAGGACCAGGGAGCGAGGTGGCCATGCAAGTGGAAAAAAGCGACTGGTGATTCTTTCTACTGTAAAGCGATGACGCAACAGATTCCGCACAATTCTTTATAACCCAAAATACTGGCGCTACTGTCGATTACGTAGTCATGAATTTGCATGTTGATGTTTTACTTGCATTTTAGACAAATTCTCGGGTGCGCCTACAACAGCGCTATGCCATCTCCTACTGGCGACTGTTGGAATTATTTTTTTATTAATGGAAAATCTTTCCCATGTCGTCCTTTGACTCTCTATCAATTTTGTTGGAAATCCGTCTGATAGATTGCGCTATAGGTGGCTCTGAGTAGTGTCAGTTTTTATAAAAATCCTCCTCTACCATTTCCATAAAATCCAAATTTCAAAAAATTCTAACTCCGTCAATTTCAGGCTCGATTTTGAAACTTGGTAACTTAACATTTCTTTAGTAGTACTCTCATTTAAATGAAGTCTGGTAACATTAAATACAGATAGAATTTTTTTATATACACTCATGGACAAAAAAATTAGCGCACCAAGAAATAATTGCGGGATCGTAACGAAACTTGCAATGAAGGTACAAGTCGGGGCGATATGCAAATGATTAGCAATGCAGCGTGATTGCGCATTACGTATAGCCGGTAGAGGGCGTTGAACATCGTACTCTGTGGAGTATAAAACAGGTAACCAAAGCTTGTTTGAGTGTGCTGAATCAATTACAAAGGAAGATCTGAGATAGACATGCCATTACGCCGTGTTCGAAGACAATATATGCAGTTGTCGCAGTTTGAGAGGGGGAGAATCGTCGGGATGATGGAAGCTGGGTGGTCAGCTAGGCGAGAAGCTCATCAATTAGGCCGCTCTGATTGTGTTGTGAGGAGGTGTTGGGACCAGTGGACCCGAGAGATTTCATGTACACGAAGACCAGGCTCAGGACGCCCTCGACAGACCAGTCGTCGAGAAGACCGCCACATCGTAAGAAATGCACGCGTACAGCCAACTGCTTCATCGACAGCCATCCAGGAACAGGTAGCACCTTCACTAGGGGCCTCTGTGACTTCTCGAACCATACGAAGGCGCCTGGCTGAAGGACAGTTTGTATCGCGGCGCCCATTACGTGTGCTGCCCTTGACGCCCACCCATCGAAAGCCTCCGTTTGGAGTTTTGCCGCGCACGAGGAAACTGGACTGCAGCGGAATGGAACCAGGTCGTCTTTAGCGACGAATCCAGATTCAATCTCGGCAGTGATGACAATCGTGTTCGTGTGTGGAGAGCCCGTAGTGAACGCTTCAATCCTGCCTTTGCTGTACAGCGACACATCGCTCTCACAGCTGGTGTGATGGTATGGGGTGCCATTGCCTACAATACACGGTCACCCCTAGTATTGCTCCGTGGCACCATGACAGCCCAGCGGTATGTTCATAAAATTCTGCAACCACATGTGTTGCCACTCATGCAGCGGCTCCCAGGAGCCATTTTTCAACAAGACAATGCTCGGCCTCATACGGCAAGGGTGTCACAAGACTGTCTCCGCACTGTTACTACCCTTCCTTGCCCTGCCCGATCCCCAGATTTGTCTCCAATCGAGCATATCTGGGATCATTTGGGACGACGAGTTGGGCATCCCACGAGTTTGAACGAACTAGAGGCAAGGTTGCAGCAAATATGGAACGAAATGTCTCAAGACATCATACAGAACTTGTATGACTCAATGCCCGATCGTATCGCATCGTGCATTCGCGCTAGAGGGGGTCCAACGGAGTATTAACTCCTCCGTTCTTTTGCCTTTTTCTCTGAAATAAATTGTCCTTTTTTGATTTTCTTATCATTTACTTATATCAAAGTAGTCATTACGTATGTAAAATTTCGTTTCATTTTGACGACTCCTTCTTGGTGAGCTAATTTTTTTGTCCATGAGTGTATAATGTTGTTTCTTTTTTACATGCGTTGCATTTATTCATTAAATGTTATGATGATTTCATATTTATTTATATATTTAAACATAAACTTATCTTAAGTCAGGTATACTCACCGTTTGAAAAGCAGGAGTAATTTGTTGGGGAAGTTAAGCAAAGATGGATCAGAATTTTGATATTTTTATTTGGGCAAACATAGAATATTTTCTATACAAAGTTCTGCCATATTTCATCTTTAGTATGTCGGATTCCATGAAAGAAAAAATAATTGCTATTCTTTTTGAATCAAATGGGATTACAAAAACATATA
Organism: Dolomedes plantarius; assembly: GCA_907164885.2. Taxonomy (NCBI): domain Eukaryota; kingdom Metazoa; phylum Arthropoda; class Arachnida; order Araneae; family Dolomedidae; genus Dolomedes; species Dolomedes plantarius. The sequence continues at coordinate 72,219,135 of OU015493.1, read as the reverse complement.
CTCTCGAGCATTATGTTTTTTAAAAGAGTCGATTTCTATGTAATGGGGCATAAAAATTCATGCGACAACTTCCATAAATTATGTTATTTTCTTCTGAAATTTAAGGCAATAGTTCTATTTTGGCACGATACTACATTACGAGATTTAGTGGCTTTCGAATATTTACCCCGAAGGTAAGTGTTATGGGTTGTCTAGCGTTTTTACATTTCGCGCGCGTTCGATTGTCACTGGGAGAGCTTTTTATGGTGGAATATAACTTTCAAACATACACACGTAGTATTTGATCTTTTTTGATGTAACATAAATAGTTCACCTCCAGGGAAAATTATTTGAAACTAATAACTTTAATAAAATGTACGATAAACGTTTTACTGAGTTGCCACTAATATAGGAAAAATGTGTAAGGCATAGTGAATAACTATAAAGTTTTTCAGGCGACTTTCTATACAGTCGTCTATTTTAAAACCCAAAACAGACAGACACACACCAACACACAGATATATATATATATATATATATATATATATATATATATATATATATATATATATATATATATACTAGCTGAAAACCCGCGCTTCGCTACGGAGTACATTCAAATTAAATACAACGGTCAACGTATGCAGTTTATGCCAAAAAATAAATATATATATTTATAATAAATGCGATGATCAATGTATACAATTGATGTAAAATATCTATCTATCTATCTATCTATATATATATATATTTATAAAAAAATCGTAAGGGATATGCATTTTTTTGGATAATATCCAATCGTCTGCTGCATTAGAAAGAGAAAATATTTTTTTTTTATCTATTAAGTACCAGAAAAGGAAATCACGTGATCAGCATTTAATAAATTAAATTCTAAAAATAAATCTTTAAAAATTCACCAAAAATCAGGAAATGGAGGTAAAAATTCGAAAAAAAATTAATTTTGAAGGAATTTTTATGATCGTTCTCGTGATATAAATTTTATAACCCTCAATGTATTATTTTAAATGCAAACGTAAACAAAGTTTAAAAAACAGCTTAAAAATTTAATTTAATAAAATCTAAGAAGAATTTTTTAAAAACCTTTCTTAGTGCACCCCTACACTATTAGAAAAATCGCCATGCAAAATTTCAGCCCTTTAGGTGCAGCGGTTTGGTCTGTGCGTTGTATGTCAGTCAGTGAATGAATGAATCAGTCAGTTACGGAACTGTTTTATATATATATAGATATATATATATATATATATACAGTGGAATCTCGATCTATTTGTTCTCAAGGGACCGACTGAACTGAACGATAAATGCAGGAAAACGATAGATGCAGGAGCTTAACAAAGTAATATGATCGTCAGGACTGGCTGAAATAAACGACACATACGGGAAGACGGTGATTCGGAGAACGATCGATAGAGATTCCACTGTATATATATATATATATATATATATATATATTTATATATATATATATATATCATTAATTTCTCAAAAAGATGGATTATTTTTAGATGTATGCAAAGAACAAATGGATAATGACGAAACAAGTAAAGAAAATTCAAATGTGAATTTCCGTCATGATTTTTGCTTTGGTTAACTTATGTACGTCTTATAGCATATCCCTTTACGGATTTTGAATTTAAAAACACCAAGATAAACTTCTAATATCCTGAATGGTATAGCTCACTTATAAATCTTCTACAGTTACAATCTTATTTCTAGAAGTTCTAAAAAAAAGTCCGCTCCAGTTTGTCCGCGCATGTTTTATAAACATGCAGTAATAAAAGTTGTATTGTAATACAAAGAACAAAGATTTAAATAGAGCACTATGATATCAGTTCGACAGAATAAAACGATTGCTAGCAAACCTGAAAACTTATGTTCAGAAAACATTGTTTAAAGTGATATTTTACCGATAATATTTATTTATTGTTTTCATTTATCAAGTTCCTTTAAGATTAGATGGCTTAGATTCTCGTTGTCATGGTGATATTTTTTAATTCAATTTTTGATGAAACATTTTCGTCTTAAAATAGAATTGAAATATTTAGCTTTCACATACATTATGTACGTTCCTGAGATTCCAAAACCTTTAATGAAAAATGTTAGTATCATAAAAATATTAGTTTCAATAAATAGTTTTTCATAATATATAAATATTTTTAGTTTCTGAAACATTCTGAGATTCTAGCAGCTATAAACCCCAATAAAAAGATTTCATCTGCCTACTGTATAACAAGGTTTTAGGCGTCACAAAAATTGTTTTAATTTATCCAAGATAGAGTAATTATATACGTCGACTTTATTAATTATTAAATTTCTAATCAACAAAACAATTTAAATTCGTTTCTTTTCCTCAAATTAAAATAATTATGCATAATTTCAATTAAAATTAGATCATTTAATTTTTTTATTATTTTTTAATTAAATTTAATACTGAAATTCAAATACCATAATTAAATATTTAAAATGAGATTAATATAAATATAGCATCAGATGTTGAGTGTTATACCTTACTTACTTTTAAAACAATAGATCCCAATTAATCAATGATATACTTTTAATTCGAAAAACGCATGCGGCATATATTTTCGATTGGTTGATACTGAACTTTGAGTAAAAAAAAGGGATTATCATCAAAAAATCTTTAGTTTAAGAAATTATCTCACTTTGATTTTCTGTTTGTGTATCAACTTTAAAATTTTAAAGCTTACATATTTTACGCATTTTATAAATATTGCATGTTGTTTCGTTAAAATAGCTTCTATGGAAGAATCCTATAGCTATGTATTTAACATTGGAGTCTATGGTAATCGCGTCAAATTTCGCTATATTTCGCCAAATTGTTGCCACCTTTTTGACTAAACCTTTCTAGGAGCTTCTAGAAATATCTATAAGAGACTGGCCTATAGGGGGCACTTTGGAAATCCATACATATACTTGACATAAGCATTGGAACTCAGTTGAATTTCCTAGTGAGAATTGAATGTGTTGAAATGGTATCCTGACTTGTGCTTTTTAGAATTTTCTGCTGTATAGATGACAGTTGTTACGTGTTTTATGTTTGAATTTGTGTATTATCCTGAAGAATTTTCAGAATAATAAATTTATTTTGTGTGAACTTTCAGAAGATATTTTAATCAATCCTAACGAACCCAGGAAAACGGAACAATATATTCTCAGAAAAATGATAGAACATATTTGTATAAACAATAAGAACTTTAATTCAATTTGTCCCTTTTCACTTCGATTTCTACTTTTTAAATATTTGCATAAATATACGAAACCAAGTAAAGCTCTCAAGTTGAGCGTGAAGTTATACTAGAATGTTAGAATACTTAAGAAAACAGTTTCGGCAGTTCATCGCAAATAAACGGCGTCCAATGTTTGATGTTATTTTTTAAACCTAGTAGGGAAAAAAAACTAGAATGTTAGTACAATTCGAAAATATAAAGCTTTTATCTATAAATTGTCATGTTCGTTTTCAATTACCCTGGGAAATGTGGAAGGTCAAACTGCAAAGCCCTATATTAGCGTAATTTCCCCACATTCATCAACAAATTTCGTTTAAATTTAATGAAATAAAGCTCATGACCACCTCTGAAACATGATAACGCGTACCTTCCTACGTCAATGATACTTCTGGGGTTTCTGTGATTAAAAGTGATCCCGGAAGAATTTTTGTCGAACCAGTTATTGAAAACAGTTGTGTTATCAAAACAAAAATTGTCAGTTCAACTCACCTTATGCAATTTCATCCCAGGAGCTGCACACAAAATTGGTGGTTACGAATCGTCATAAGAGGTTAACTTTATAAGAGGATATTTGATAACATTAAAAGGTGGTTAGAAAAAAAACCGGGAGTATCAAAAGGGACACGCACACACACACAAACTCATTTATATATATATATATATATATGTGTGTATGTGTATATATATATATATATAGGAACTATTACAACGCAGCGCTGAGTAAACGAGGCGACGACAGTGCCATCCCGCGGAGAGAGGTGTTACTTGGGAGTTGACCCCTGGATGCCGACGCTGACGGTCATGCGAGGAACGGGCAGACGGCCCTGTAATGTAACTGAAGTTTCGGCAAGACGGCCCCTAGAACTGTATTTGTAATTTGCCAGCGACAGTTGTAAAGAAGTTAACTTAATGCTCAACTCAACTCAAATCCTTTAGTACATAGCTTATTTTATATATCTAATCAAGCTTAAATATAGAATAGTTAAAATTACATGTAGTAGTGTGAAGTTATTGATTACTTAAGAATTCGCTTCCCACAAATGGGAGCCTGGCAGGGATAGGTTAATTTTAAAACACATAAGTGAATATTAGTGATATTAGTGACTTTAGGATTAAATTAAAAACTGTGACTGTGATAGTGATTAGTGAAAGACTGTGAATATTAGTTCCTTGGATAACTAATTGACTTTTGGATTAAGCTGAGAGCCATTCCAACCTGAAAAGAAAGACATCTATTGAACCCGAGAGACCAAAACGGTAAGCGAGTTCTTATTCTTATTATATTGCATGATGGAAGCATTAGAAAAAAATTTGAAAAAGCGTACTACGCTGAGAACGGCCACGACAAAAATAATTAAAAGATTGGAAGCCGTTATGCAGGAAACTCAGCCAGATGTAGATTTAATAGACGAATTACTTATACTCTTAACCGATAAGGAAGAAAATTTAAAATTAATAGATAGTCAGATTGAGAATGATATTACATACAAAAAACAGCTTGAAAAAGAAACAATTTCAGCAGAGAATTATCACGAAGACGCAATAATAGCCAAAGTCCGTGCTAAAAAGATTATTAAGAAATTAGAAACGGAAATTAAGAATCTAAATAAGTCGACAGAGTTAAGTTCAGAAGATTCGTTTTCTAGAATCGCCACACCAGTGAAACTTCCGCGTTTAGTTATTGAAGCATTTAATGGCGAAATACGTAAATGGCCAAATTTTTGGGCCCAATTCAAAAATGCAATTCACGATAGCGAAGTATTAACAGAAGTTGAAAAATTTAATTATCTCATCACATATTTATCAGGTAACGCGAAAACATCTATTTCTGGTTTGTCACTCGTAGCTGAAAATTATAAAAAAGCTATCTCAATTTTCGATTCTAGATTTGGAAAGGTAGAATTAATCGTGGACTTTCACATGTCAAAATTATTAAACCTGACGCCGTGTAGAAATTCAAGAGATGTAGCAACACTACGCAAAGTTTATGATACAGTTTCCGTTGAAGTAAATGCGCTACAAAGTCTTGGTATTGAACCGAACACCTACGGAACGTTACTATTCCCTATTTTGATCAAAACCAATCCGCACGATATAGCTCTAGAATTTAATAGATTCACCGAATCAGAAAAAAATAAAATTACGGATTTGCTACAATTTTTGAAAAAAGAAGTAGAGTCGCGAGAACGGACATTAATTTTAACACAAACGCCGGACACTGGGAATCAGAATCATTTTTAAAAAAAAGTATGAAACGACACAATTTTGAGAAACAGACTAAAGATTCGTACAGATGGAATGAAAACAGAAGTAAAGAATCGAAACCAAAATTCAATTACAGGGACCAGTATCGGAACAAACACTCGAACATAGTCTGTTATTCTTGTAATAAAATTGGCCACAAATCTAATGAATGCCAAAACAAAGCTCGAGGATTGCGTTGCTTTAAATGTTCCAATTTTAATCATAAAGCTGTTGATTGTACTAAAGATGTGTTTAAAATTAAATCTTATGCTAATGATGATAAAATTAATAAGAAAATTACTATTATGGGTTTTGAAACAAATGCATTGTTTGACAGCGGTAGTGAAATTACAATGATCAAAGAATCTATTTATGAAAAGCTTAGTAAACCAGAACTAAAGAATGATCATATTGTTTTAAACGGTATCGGAAATGGAGAAGTGAGTCCTTTAGGCTACTTTAATGCTGAAATAAGTATAGACAACTGTATTATAACTGGTGACATATACGTTTTGAAAGAATTGTACGAAGACGCTATTATCGGTATGAATGTCATGAAACAGTTAAATATCATATTAGATGAACACGGAATGAGAGTTACCGGGGAGCGAAAGAATTTTCATGTAGGAATCTTTCGAGTATGCCGAAAACGTGTCAAGGACACAGAGGCAGAAGATTCGCCACTCCACAATATAGACAAAACATCGAGTGAATTCGAAAGATTATTTACAATACGAGACGCCGTAAGCGAGAACGAAATTGACATCTGCCATAATTTAGACGCGAGATTGAAAACGGAAGTTGTAAACCTCATCGCGAATTACAAACCAAACAAAACTAAAAACACGGGGTTAAAAATGAACATTGTTTTGAAAGACGAATTTCCTGTGAAACAGCGTTGTCGGAGATTTCCCTTTGCAGAGCAAAAAATAATCGAAGAACAAATAAAAATTTGGTTGCGTGATAATATAATTACAGAATCGTGTTCAGATTACGCTGCACCCGTAGTGTTGTGTAAGAAAAAATCAGGCGAGTACCGTTTATGTATTGACTACAGGCAGTTAAATAAAAAGATCGTTAAAGACAATTTCCCTTTACCCCTTATAGAAGACGCGTTAGATAGATTGGAACAATCAAAGATTTTCACGACGCTTGATCTAAAGAACGGATTTTTCCATGTTGATGTTGCAGAGAAGAGCCGCAAATATACAGCATTTGTCACTCACAAAGGACAATATGAGTTTTTAAAAGTTCCGTTTGGACTGTCCACTAGTCCCAGTGTGTTTCAACGATACATTTACACAATATTTAGAGATATGTTAAAAGACAACACCATTATTATTTATATGGATGATTTGATAATTCCATCGAACAATGAGAAAGAAGGTTTACTTAAATTAAAACGTGTGATGGAAAGAGCATCCGAGTACGGATTAGAGATAAATTTTAAAAAGTGCCAATTCTTAAAGCAAAACATTGAATTTTTAGGTTATGTAATAGAGAACGGAACAATTCAGCCTTCCCCAAGCAAAACGTTAGCAGTTAAAAAATACCCAGTACCCAAAACGACGAAACAAGTCCAAAGTTTTTTAGGATTAACGGGTTATTTCCGAAAGTTTATTCCCCAGTATTCAAGAATTGCCAAACCCCTTAGTGATTTGTTGCGCAAAGATGAGAAGTTTGTATTTGGACTCGAACAACAGAATGCATTCGATTCACTAAAAGAAATATTGTCGCGTAAGCCCGTATTAGACATATATAAACGAGGTGCTGCGCTAGAACTTCATACAGACGCCAGCAGTCAAGGTTTCGGAGCCGTGTTGCTTCAGAAAGCAGATGATGAGAAACTTTACCCAATTTATTACATGAGCAAGAAAACCACATTGCAACAGGAAAAATATAGTAGTTACGAACTGGAGGCCTTAGCCGTTATAGAAGCTGTAAAGAAATTTCGACATTACTTACTTGGGACAAAATTTAAAATAATATCAGATTGTGATGCTCTACAGAAGACACTAAACAAAAAAGAACTTTCACCTAAGGTAGCAAGATGGGTAATGATTTTAGAAGAATTTGACTATGAAATAATACACCGAACAGGAAATAGGATGAGACACGTAGATGCTTTGAGCATCTACGTGTCTCATCCGAAGTTGAGCCGAAACACCGTCCTAGTGACAACACGTTCGCACGCAGAGTTAACTACTAAAATTGCAAGAGCACAAGATGACGACGAGTGGGTTAAGACTATCAAAGAATTAGTGAAATTGGGTAAAAACAATGATTATTCAATTGAAAAAGACGTTCTATATAAGTACGAAAATGGAAAAGATCTTTTAGTTGTTCCGGAAGACTTGCAAAAAGAAATCATACGTGAAATTCATAACAAAGGCCACTTTGGAGTAGCAAAGATAGAAGAAATTTTGAGACAAGACTTCTACATGCCAAAAGTGAAGACGAAAATCGAAAGTGTCATTGCGAATTGTATTGAGTGTATACTGTGTAATAGAAAAAGCGGAAAAAGTGAAGGATTTTTGAATCCGATTCCCAAAGAGAACTTACCATTAAGCACGTACCACGTAGATTTTATTGGACCAATGCCCTCATCGAATAAAAAGTACCAGCACATTTTTACTATGGTAGATGCATTTACGAAGTATGTTTGGCTCTACCCCACAAAATCAACGTCATCTAAAGACGCCATCGACAAACTGAGGTTACAACAAACAACATTTGGAAACCCGTCAAGGATTATTTCAGATAAAGGTGGTGCATTTTTGTCCAACCAATTTCAGGAATTTTGTAAAGAAGAAGATATAGACCACGTTAAAATAACAGCCGGAATTCCAAGAGGAAACGGACAGGTGGAGAGGATGCACAGAACCCTCATCCCGATTTTGTCGAAACTAACCATCGATGATGCAACCAAGTGGTATAAGCATGTACCTGCCGTTCAAAAAATTATTAACAGTACCGTTTCAAGATCAACAAAATTTACACCGTTTGAGCTTCTTACTGGAGTTAAATTAAAAAGTAAAGAAGATTTAAAGATAAAGGAAATCCTAGAAGAAGAATATATCAAAGCAAGTATGTAAGACCGAGAAAACATGAGAGAAATAGCAAAACAGAATATATTGAAAATACAAGAAGAAAATAAGAAAAATTTTAATCGGAAAAGGAAGAACGCAAGACAATACAAAATTGGAGAGCTCGTTGCGATTGAAAAAACCCAATTTGGAATTGGAACTAAACTGAAACCTAAATTTTTCGGACCCTACAAGATTACGAAAATAATGTCCAACGACAGATTTGATGTCCAGAAGTTAGGCAACCACGATGGACCGAATGTCACAACAACTGCCGCAGATCACATGAAACCATGGGCAGCAGTACAAAATTAAATGTCACAAAAATTATAAGTCCTAGATACTGTTTTTTTTCTTTTCTCCTTTTTTTTAGAATCTCTGTACAGAATGAAGAGTTTTGGAGGGCCAAAACATCAAGATTCCCTAGCGTTATAGGAACTATTACAACGCAGCGCTGAGTAAACGAGGCGACGACAGTGCCATCCCGCGGAGAGAGGTGTTACTTGGGAGTTGACCCCTGGATGCCGACGCTGACGGTCGTGCGAGGAACGGGCAGACGGCCCTGTAATGTAACTGAAGTTTGGGCAAGACGGCCCCTAGAACTGTATTTGTAATTTGCCAGCGACAGTTGTAAAGAAGTTAACTTAATGCTCAATTCAACTCAAATCCTTTTGTACATAGCTTATTTTATATATCTAATCAAGCTTAAATATAGAATAGTTAAAATTACATGTAGTAGTGTGAAGTTATTGATTACTTAAGAATTCGCTTCCCACATATATATACATATATATATATATATATATATATATATATATATATATATATATATATATATATATATATATATATATATATATATATATATATATATATATATATATATATATATATATATATATATATATATATATATATATATGTCGCTCACTCCTTTCAACAGCGTCATATCTGAAAAATTGGCGATTTTTAGTTATGGCTGCTTTCAGGATGCCCTGAAATAGTATCATATTCCTGCAAAATCATCATATCCCACCACTCAAAATTTAACAACTAGAGAGCAGAATTAATAATTATTTTCAATACATTTTATTCTAAATTTAAATTGCAAAATCATTCTCTTGAAAAATCATGTTTTTTTAGGTATGACGTTGTTTACAGAAGTGAGAGATATATGCGTGTGTATGTGTGCCTGCCTGCCTGTGTATTTATTAGATGATATGAATACAGACGGCATATATGTTGCCTCATATTAGCATATCAAAGTGAACTGTAAGAATTAAAGTAGGAAAATATTTTATTAAAATGATATCGCTTCCAACCATTATATTAAGACATATTTTCACCACATTTAAAGGTTGGAGCTTAAGACATTTGTATTTCATAATATAAAAGTCACTTTCAAAGGAGTATACGAATATTGAATGATTGAGTTTACAGTTTAAATCAACGTTGATCATTTTAAAATTACAAAATTACATGTATCCTTTCAAAAAATAAAACAGCACTGATTTGAGTCACTAAAAAAAGTGAAACTAGGAGCAAGTAAAACTGCTTTACTCAGCAAAACGAAGTATACCTCTCCTAAAAACTTCAAAAGTTACGTCTCCATATGTCTTGACATACAACTTTATTACTGCAGTCAAACAGAACTTGCATTCTAGCTGTAAAATGAGTTTCAATTTTTTTTAGAACAGAAAAGGTTTTCTTCCAAAAAGAAATAAAATATTTTATTTCTGGAAAACCAAACTATTTTTCAATACTTACAGTTAACAGAGTTTCGTTCGTTTTTATCGTATCACTGTAAATTCAAATGATGATTAAAATAATCCTCAATGAGTTGTATTCGAAAACAAAAATTATTACTTTTTACTCAAACACATAAACCACTTGTCAAGTAATATGAATACATTATAGAGATACCGTACGAAAATATTTTTCTTTAAATGCTATGATTGTTTTATACATTTAATTACTTGCAGATGTGCTTAATTGCTCTGAAAAATCATATTTTCTAAATCGTGTAGTTAAAATGAATATTTTAAAAGTTAAAATTATGGGGACAATACACCTTGAACCTCTTATAATTTTAATTTTTAATTTTTAACTCTATATAGAAATAGAGAATTTTCAACATTTCTTATTACCACACTGAAAACACGTAGAATTCACAAGCACGTCTTTTGTGCAACAAAAAATGCTTATTTGTGAAAAACTTTCGTGAATTTTAAGAGAAATGTTTTGACGTCATACTACAAGTTTTCAAAATAATCCATGTGCATTATTTTTTTCGTGTTTCTTCGGAGTAGGGATGCGACATCGATGTCGATGTTTTGATAAAAACATCGATGTTTTTAACATCGATTTATTGAAGCCGATGTTTTTTTAACATCGATGTTTTGTGCTCGATGTTTTACGTTGTCTCGATGTTTTTTTTTAATGAAAAAGTACCGTAATATAAAAAATTTACCACGTAGCATAATTTTCACACTCAGTAAATGTAAGTCTGAATTCTGAAAAGGACGAATACAAAAGGGGGAATGATTCCTTGGCAAACAGACAAATGGCAATTAACAACCAATGAACCAATCAGAGCGCTTGGAATGTTCCTGAAACTCCAGAACCTTCCATGGGGTTTTATTTTACAAATAGTATATACACGAGTGCATCCATTTAAGTCTTTGTTTTGTGATGGTTTTATATAAGTTGACGTTAATTTTATTTGTAAGATGCCTCCCAAAAGTACCGTTTGGAAGTATTTTTACAAAACCTCTGACAAATTGGAGAAATGCAATATTTGCCTTAAGTCCTTCAAAACTTCTGGCAATATACACGAATTTATCTGGACATTTGAAGGCAAAACATGGCGGTATTTACAACGAGAATTTTGAGTCATCAATGTAGCCCAAAGCAATCAAGTTTTTGTCATTTGTGCCTGCCCAATCAGAGAGTAAAATTAAATCACCCCCTCCCCCCACGACTAACGGAAGTAACATTAATGTTAAAGATTACTAAACCAGTTTTAAAAAATGGATGTTCTAAAACATCGATGTTTAAAAACATCGATGGTTTTGGGGCGATGTTTTATTAGCATCGATGTTTTAATATGGAATATCGATGTTTCAAAACATCGATGTTTTGTTATCGATGTCGCATCACTACTTCGGAGTCTCTCGGGATAGTTAAATGAAGTGTTTGACACAAAACTGTACATAATTCTTTAACACCACAAATATGGATACATCATAGAGATACAGTCTGAAAATGTATTTCTTTAAATCTTATGATTATTTTGCATATTTAAATACTTGCATATATGCTTAATTACTCTGAAAAATCATATATTCTAAGTCGGTAAATTAAAATGAATATATTTTTGAAGTTAAATTTATGGATACAGTATACCTTGAATCTCTTATAATTTTAATTTTTTATTTTTAATTCTATATACATTTAGAGAATTTTTAACATTCCTTAGTACTACGTTGAAGACACGTAGAATTCACAAACACGTATTTTGTGCAACAATAAAATGCTTATTTGCGAAAAACTTTCGTAAATTAGCTAAGACAAGTGTTTTGAAGTTATGCTACATGTTTTCAAAATTATCCATGTGCATTATTTTTTTTCCTTATTTCTTCCGAATTTTTCGGGATAGTTAAATGAAGTGTTTGACACAAAACTGTACATATTTCTTTGAAACTACAAATGTATGCCAATTCTAAAGACCATGAAATGAACTAGAAAGATGCAAAAACATAAAGAAGTAACAGGCAGATTGGAAAAAGAATATTTATGTCTCTTGATTATTATATAAAATGCATACTTTTGTATATGTTAAAATTAAACTAATTATATAACTACAATTTGTATAGTATAATTATGTAACTATATATATATATATATATATGTATATATAGAATACTTATATATATGTATATATACATGTATATATATATATATATATATATATGTGTGTGTGTGTGTGTGTGTGTGTGTATAATTAAAATTAAAAATTCTAACAGAGCTAGATAATTATAGGAAGAATGTAGACAAAACATAAACAGAAATCCAGCATTCAGGACTGTACGCACCATAATGCAAGATTCTGTAGTAGTAGCGGAACTAAACCAGAAATCGAGGTTACCGACTGGTCTCGCCATCAGGGAGCCTAACCAAATCAGTTACCTCAAGTGGAGCTTTCTGAATAGGATGCAGGTCTAACCAAAAGACATCCCAAAGCCCCGATATCCCCATTGAAACAGATATAGTCAAAATAAATGAAAAAACACGAACAACTTGCATTTAGGGCTCAACGCACCATATATGCATGTACACATAAAATCCTAAAGAACACAAATGAAAATACAGAAGTACAGAAAGACAGAAATGCAAAGATGCTCACATACTAATCACATAAAATATGTAACTATATATATATATATAAATATATATATATATATATATATATATATATATATATATATATATATATATATATATATATATATATATATATATATATATATATATATATATATATATATATATATATTTGTAACGACATACGTAAATAAGTTTCAAGGTTGCAGAAAGTTCATTTAAAAATAACTTGTAATATGGTATTAAAAAGAATAAATGTACTATGTTTTTCATCGTTTTTACCATTTTTCCACTCACAGGTTTATCCCTCTTCATCTCATGTATTTAATACTCGCAGAAAAACGAAGATTTCGTTATCTCTTAATCTCTGTACATTCATGACATGAGACCTACTATGATTTCAATTCGAAAGAAGTTCTTAATGGAATTTTCTATGTACGTGATGTGAGTAAAAACTCTTCTGCAGGTTAATACGTTTCTTGAAGTAGGAAGAACAGAAATTCCTTGCCCCACATGTCACTGAATACTTAAGGATTTATAAACAACTTCGGAAATGTATACAATGCATTGCCTATTACTTAAAAAATCATTGAAAAATGACAAAATAATAAATACATATTATATTTTAAAGTCCCTGAATTAAAAAAAATAACACATCTCAGGAAAACTAGAATTTGTTAAATTTAAATGTTATAGAATATGAAAATTTTGCCTTTCAGATTACTTTAAAGTATATTTTCGTAATTCAGGTTACATAATTACTGGTTGAAAAATTAATATTGTAATAAATCATGAATCGCAACATCTTACTGTCGATCAATCAAATACTCTTAAATCCACAGAAGAATTTTTTGATTGGTATGCTTTAGACGTAAACTATATGAGGTGGAGAAAATCACATGCATATTCTACTGTACGAGTAAATTTAAATAGTTTAGTAATGTATAACTATCGCTTTCTAAAATTGCGGAATATAACACATATAAATATGAAATCAATCTCAATCTCTCTCTGTATATATATATATATATATATATATATATATATATATATATACCCAACAAACACAGGACTGACGGCAGCTTATCGGGCCAGTGCTGGAAGCGCCGGTAGAACGACAAGTACGGGAGAAATTTTCTGGGCCGTTCGCGGGTTGTTTACGAACCTTCGAAGGGGAACGCTTTGCTGTTTACGTGTTTCAGGGCCTGTGATGGGTTGATATGAACCGCGCCGATACCGACATGGCTCCATCGTACCTTAATCGGCCGTCCGATTCGTAGCCATAAGTAGCAGAAATCTGTATCAGAATTATGGATTTGAAAGGGAAGGTGATGATTAAACAATAGATACTTTTCAGAAAAATGGCTCTTATTTCTGTGTAACCTCTTTTACGAGGAAAATTCACATAACATTCTTGGTATGTAAAGATTATATTATGTGAAAAGTGTAAGGTAATCAAAAAGTAGTTTCATTGTTAATTTTTTATCTATTACTGGAGAAATTTTAAAAATATCTACTTAAAAATGGAGCCTTGTTGCACCACTCTTTATTTAAAAGAGAGGAATTAGTGGTGTCTATCTTATTTTACTACTCATTTATTTTTAGCGGTGGATGTCACACATTTACGTAGCAACTTCCACAATGAATTTCCTAGTAAATATTAAAGATATTTTTTCTTAATCAAACTCTTCTCTTTTTGTTTTTACCTGCACTGCAAAAATAAAATGCTATTTAGTGCATGTAACCAAATTATAATTATACCTAAAATGTATAAGAAAGTGCCTCAGCTACCAAAGTATATTTGCAGTTGTTAATTTTCAAGCACATATTTCAGACGGGTATGATTTTGATTTTGAAACGGATATAGACGTAGATCTCCAATGTGGGGAGAGGTTCCATATTTATGCCCTCTACTTCTGAAAATAGTTCTTATTTTGTGGAGCTTGACTAACACCATTGGTAGCAAGAATTGTTAGTAAAAGATATAGAAAAGAGATAGCATGTTCCTGGAATTTCTGCAGTCAGAGAGAGTTTGCAAGAGAGTTTAAAAATGTTAACATTTGTAAACAAAATATTTTTTCTTATAGGTTATATTGCCATAAATAGCCTATGTATTAATATTTTTTTACGACATTTAAAATTTTTTTTGCCGTAGACTAACATCTACATGTTAATTACATATATTTTTTTAATTAACATGAAGGAAATAATCTAAGAACTTCAGCTTGCCAGCCTTGAAGCAGGGGAAAGAGAGAGGAAAAAAATGCCAGCCGCGGGATTCGATCCCGCCACCGCTAGGTTACAAACCCAGAGCGCTACCACCCATGCTACGAACCGCTCAAGCTAAATGTGTGAATTACCGATAACAAACCAGAGCATGTTGGCGGTTTCAAGATAATCTTCGTGCATGTTTGCTAGGGTGGAACGAAAAAACTTTTTTTTAAATTTAAATATGCTATAGTTTTCAAAAGTTGCCTCTTGGGATTAGAATAAAGAATATAAAATAAAATTTTATTGTTCTACTAAAATCTTTTCAAGTACCGCAAAGTGCTTCAAAATGGATATTTTTATGAAAAAGTGATAAAATTTGTATTTTTTTATTTCTTTTATAGTATATTAAAATAATATATATATATACATATATATATATTGTAAATAAAATATTCAAAATACGATATTTTTACAGGAAACTTACAATTCTAAGTATTTCTAACTGTTAAATGCCATTACAGAACAACTGATTTTGTAGAATTTCGCGATTTTCATCATATTAATTTTACAGTAGCATATCTTAATAATACACAATTGAATGAAAGAAAAAAAATTTTTAATTAACGGGCATTAGTTAAAATAAACAAATCACACTTATTTAGAAAAATATTAATAGTGATTAATGTCTTTAAAAGCAAAACGTTATTTTGAAAAAAACATTTATGTTTTTCAAAAGTCCATAGTAATCACACATGGTTTCCATTGCTTATTTCACTGACACATTGAATTGTTTTTTTGTTTGAAATTTTGGCATTTTCTTTTGAGATTGTATTTTTGTTTTTATCAATGCATCTCTTGCAGAAGTGTCACGAACGGACAACTCGGTATAGAATTTAACAATCCTTTCTTTCTGTTTGTGTGTGACATGGAAAATTATTGAAGTCAATACGTTGACTCTCGTGATCAGATTCTTTTGCTTCTTTTATAAACGGCGTTAGTTTGTCATCAGAAATATGGCTCTTCATAGGAAGTCCTGTTACTTTAACATCATTCCATTCAATCATGTCAATATAATACTTGGTATCTAAATTTATACGTTGGTTTAAAAACTTTCTGATGTCCCCTTCAATTTTAGCCTTTGTGTTTAGAATCAGACTTAATCCAAGCTCTCTTATGTGACTGCGATCATCTGATATCATACAAAGGAGGAGATTTTCAGAAGCAGCAAAGTATGCATTTCTTTGAATAACTGGGTGAATTAAATTTTTAAGAGTCTGATGGAGGTAACGTGAATAGCTTGCAAGTTTCCACAGGTGCTTTGATCCATGGATACAAGATGCTTTCAGCTTTAGGTTAAACCAAACAGCTGCATAAACTTTCAAAATGTACTCAGTCAGTATTCGGAGATTTTTTGCAGGATATTCTGTTCCCGCATACAAGGGAAGTATTCTGTTTGCTAATCTATTCCATCTTGAATGACAAACTTTTCCTGGTTTTCTCATGGACAAATCAGAAGAACACCTCCCAACAGAGATTGCATTACTCATTTCTAACAAATATTTTAGGTCCACACGTAAATCTTCCTTAATTTCTAGTAACGGAATGTCATTTTCAATAGGTGCAAATTCGATGACTGGTAGTTCATAGCAGTTTTCTAGTAGTTTACCTATTTCTCCTCCAAATTCATTTGGACCTTTAATTAGGATGTAGGGGCAGTTCATTTACATGAAATAGACAAATCAACCACTGCAGTGGCCTTCTTAATTCCTTTTCCAATAAAGGAATCGCACCATTATTCAATCCAGTGTTCAAGCCAGTTCCATCACATCCAATTACAGTAATGTTTAAGTGTTGGTTGTTGCCGTTGAAAGTGCTATTATGCCATCTTTTATACCTTATCCAGTGACAAAAATCTGCTTCAGAAAATTCCTCCTTTGTATATCAGATGATCGCAGTTATGTAAGAGAGCTTGGATTACGTAGGATTCTAAAAGCAAGGACTGCAAATGAAGGAAAGTTTTTAATTCAACGTATAAATTTTGATGCCAAGGATTATATTGATATGATTGAATGGAATGATGTTAAAGTAACAGGATCTCCTATGAAGAGGCATTTCTGATGAAAAACTAAAGCAGTTTATAAAGGAACCTATCACGAGAGTCAACGTATTGACTTCAATAATTTTCCATGTCACACTGAAGCAGTAGAAGGGATTGTTAAATTAGTTAGCGAGTCATCGTTGTCCGTTCGGGGCACTTCTGCGAGACATGCATTGATAAAAACAAAATTACATTAATACCAAAATTTGAAACAAAAAGAAAAAAAATTCAATGTGTCAGTGAAACAAGTGATGGAAACCATGTGTGATTACTATGGACTTTTGAAAAACATGAATGTTTTTGTGTACTACAAAGGATAAGGAACCAAAACAAAACAAAACAACAATATAAACTTAAAAACGACAATATAAACTAGCAACAGAATAAACTTGAAAAATATACAAGAACTAAATAGGTGTGATTTGTTTGTTTTAACTATGGTCCGTTAATTAAAAATTGTTTTTCTTTCATTCCAATGTGTATAAGAATATGCTACTGTAAAATTAATATGATGAAAATGAGATGTATTTCATTATGATTTGAATTCTTTAAACTGTAAATACTGTTCATATGACTAAGATTTCTTATAATGACAAACTAACAAAAATTTTGTCATTGTAAGAGTAGCTCAGTGGTTTGATATAAAAAAAGGGAGGTCGTCGTCTGTGTTTTTCGCTTCTCAGAAGCTTATGAAAACAGAAAAAAATGCTTCAGCTATAGAATTTGATATTTGGTTTAAATTCGCCGCCATTTTTGAAAGATCGGGGAAGAAAGGCAGGACTTCGGATGAATGGCAGCTACGTGGACCAATGAACGACGTAGAGAACAACGCTTTTGCACGGGTTGCCACTTTAAAGCGTGACGTAGTTAGGGTAGCTTCACTCATAGTGGGTGCCTCTTAAAAGAAGTTACCTCCAGCTTAAGAGTAAGTAACATTGTTTATTGTTTAGAGATTTGTGATTAAACTAATTGCAGTTATTTAAAATAAATTATTGTTTTTAATTTTCAACGTTTCAAATTTAATGCATATATTGATGTAAAAGAATGGGTAGGATTAACTGAGTTGATCTTAAATGTCTTGCCTACAGTTAGTAAAGGATATAAAAGTTAAATTAATGTAATTGAATGTTATACAAATTCCAGAAACTTCATTCTAACACTGTTTAATTTAGATATACATTTATGCAAATTCTTTTGTATTTAAATGAAATATGTAATTTTATTTTGTAGTAAAGTAAATATCTTTTTGTTTGTATTTAACTTCGTAGATAAGATCAACAAAACATCAGCCTGGCTTAAAGGATTGTGGAAAGCATCAAAAGGTAACGTACTATTCTAAAACTTAATATTGTGGCATTTGTTAAGAATTGTAAGATTTCAAAATTTAATAATTATAAATTTCCTTGCAAAACAAATAAGATAAATAATATGTTAAGCATTTTAAAAGAATTTGGATTAAATGAAAACAGTAATGAGTGATGGTGAAAATGTATTAAATGTGGTAATTGAATTGCTTGATGTTCTACGACATAAAATTTCTGATCATCCAAATACAATGATTGACTTCTTGACAGAACAACTGACTTTATTATTAACAAAAAAAAAAGCCTTTCATTATAGTTCTGAATCGATGATATTTTGTAGTATATTATATAGTAAATATTTGAATGCTTAGAATAATTATGTCTATCAAAGTATTCTCTTTAAACATACAGACTTTGTTCCATTCCCAACCTCCAGTCAACCAGAGCAGAAAATTATAAAAAAAGAAAGTTACTATTTTTCTTCAAAATTTTATTGACTTCAGAAGTTTATTGATTTTATACTTATAGATCAGATATCAGATATGCATATTTTTAACACAACATACTATATAATTCTGATTTATGCTCAATCATGCAGTCTCTATGAGTGCATAAAAGAAGGGTTAACTGGAAAAAAAGTCATGTACTTATCAGCATACATCTGAATATTAATATTTATAGTTGTTT
Source organism: Dolomedes plantarius (assembly GCA_907164885.2). NCBI lineage: Eukaryota > Metazoa > Arthropoda > Arachnida > Araneae > Dolomedidae > Dolomedes > Dolomedes plantarius. Next base: position 72,199,877 of record OU015493.1, on the reverse strand, counting down.
TTATTTTTTAGTATTGCATAATCATATGTATATAAATATATGCAGAAAGTTATTCTATTTTTCATTCCTAAGTTATTAAATTGCTGGTCATCATGCATTTATATAATTTAATTTGTCAGTTTCAACTTTAAAATCTTGCTTAACCTGACAAGGATGAGAACCTTTATTTAGATAACATCATGTGTGCTATATTTTTATTAAAACTTTAGGTAAACTTTTGCATTCTGTGTGTGTCATTAAAAATTTGAGAATGTCCTCAATAACTGATTTATAAGCTATTTGTTTTCAAGACTTTTAGAGAGTATTTAGTTGTCATGTTGTGCAAAATAAATAAGAATTTACTGGTCCAAAGCATAGACGTGCCCCCCCCCCAACTTAACTTGAAATAAATTAAAACGTTAATAGAAGTTCGGTTAAATCAGAAAATTGTAGAAAACTTTTAAGAAAGTTGGTTTTTTTCCCGTTTTTTTCAAACTGTGAAACTGAAAATACCGATTATGTCTTTAGCCCTAACATAGTTTTTAACAATAAGATCCATAACAAAAATTCGATGCTACATTTTTTTTCTTCATTTATTTATATTGCATTTATTTTTCTCATTGTATAACTTTTTGAATACTACTCAAACATCAATTCTATTGTTACTCAATTTCAAAAAATCATAATATTTCAAATTTTAAGGATCGACCTTTTTTATTTCACTGATAAGCAAATTTATAATGAACTCTGCTTTTCAATGCTTCTTGGCATCACAAATCACTCTAATTTTTATTATGGCATTATAAGAAAATATTGGTTTCTTTACAGAATTCTGAAACTGGAATCCATCTTCACCTCATTGCGATTTGCTTCGATAGAATTAATTTCTCACTTGGCAGTGTGTTCGATTCATAATCTGTGTAAGTTGATTTGAACCTCACTGAACCCATTTTTTTTATTATTCTCTAGATATCCTTTTTTTTCAGCAGTGAACTTGTGGGCAAAATCACAAAGTTGTGAATATATTTTTTTTTAATTTATTTTTTGTACTTAAATTTGAATTTTTCTATGAAAAAAAAATAAAAAATATTTTTATTACATAATTCTTAATTAATAAACAACTCAAATTTTCAAATTTCTCTTCGTATATTTTATATGCTAATCCGAACATTCTCTTAAACTTTGGTTGCAGTAATTTGTGGATTGATATTGATTTCCTTTATTCATTATATTTTTAACTGGCAAGCCTGTTATTAAAGTATTAGGTATGTCCGAAAGTGCAGTTCAGGGACTTCAGTTAACCATGACTCTTGTGAAAGTCTTTTATCATAACTGCTTACCAAAAAAATTTTTATATTTTTATATTATAAAGATATAAAATGCCAAGGGTTATTTTACTCTTGATAGTTAATGTTAAAAAAATTTTTAATTTAATTATCAGAATTTCATGAGAAGTAGTTAGAGGTTCATTCATAATTCCTTACAGAAGTAATAATAATAATAATATTGCTTATAGATGTATTAGATCATTCGTTGATGAGCTAATAGGTAGTTTAATGTCATTTGGAATACCAACTTCTGCCTAGTATTTAATTTTTTTATTATTTTGGTGGAGATCTGTCACATAAAATATATTTTTGTGAGCAGCTGTTATTATAAAGTGTAAGGATAAGGGCAGTAAAAAAATATTCCAAAATATATTATTTAGGTTCAGTTAATTATTAAACAATTGTTGACTATAATAAGGTTATGTTTGCAAGTGTGTATGTTTTTTTATGGTCTATTATTTGGTTTATCTAAGTTAAGTTGAAAAAGGATGCAAGCATACAAAGATTGACTGGCTGTCAATGTTGAGTGCAGTGGCATAGATTATTTTACAAAGTGCAATAAAATACTTTTAACTTTTCAAACCGAACTTCTAACCAGAATTTAAAAAAAATTTAATAAAACTTTTAAAATTGAAAATATTTTTATGGATCTAAAGAATTTAAGGGGGTCCGGGACACAAAATTCTATTTTCTTTGATTATAATCACATTGTAATGAATTTTTTTTCTCAAATATATGTTTATATGGGTATTACTATCCATATGAAAAATTATTAAAATTTTTGAAATTTCAATTTAAAAAAGTTAAAAATTTAAAAATTTAAACACATTTTAATTTTGATATAACTCATGAACGAATAGATATTTTCAAATAATTCTTATACTTTTATGTAGAGAAAAGATATTAAATTAATTTGTCTTCAGGGTTTGTAAAAATATTGCTTACAATTTTTTTTTAAATTGATAAAGTAAAAAAATTGGATTTTTTGGGGTGATTTTTTGTCTCATGGACAATATTTTCAAAACACTTGTTTCTTATTAAAATTCCTGAAGACAAATTAAAAATATTATATCAAAGGATATGTATACAAAATTTCAGCCATGTAGGTTAAATAGAATTTGAGATATATCAAATTGAAGTTGACAAATCTTAAAAAAACACATTCTGAGATAAATGGGTTTAACCCTTTCAACGGCAGTGACGAAATATTACGTCGAGCCCTGACTGTCTCATCCGGGCAGTGACGAAATATTACGTCCGACCTTAGCCGTCTCATTCGGGCAGTGACGTACCCCTGAACAGGCGCAGGTTATTTTTCCAGCACTGCACGGAGTTTTTCCCCCGTTTTCGGAACGATAAAAGGTGCTTGATTTACAACCTCGAATTGTCCGAAATTGGGGAATGAAGACCCCTACATGTACATCTCCGATTCTGACGCATTCACGGGATGGGGGTCTGAATAGAGCGACGTTGGTAAGTTGGAGGGGCGGGGGGGGGGTGCAGATCGACTTTCCCGAAAAGTCAGATGTTCGGTAATTGCATCAGTTTCCAAGAAGGAAGGTCAAGAATGGAGGGTGTGGAATATCTAGCTGGCTGTTGTAAGGCCACAGGAACAGGGCGCTTATGAATTTCCCTAGGATCATAATCTGGGAGATTCGCGAATTTTTATGTTTTTAAACATTAACAAGTTAAAAATTTCAAAGGCAATAATTTAAATTATGATTAAATTATTATTACGATTAATGATAAAGTTTTCATTGCACTATTAGTATTTACATATGATAAATTATATATTAAATACATGAAACCATGATTTTTTGTATCCTATGTCAACAAAACTCTTACTAATCACAGTGATAGATAAAATATGATATTGCAATGATAGAAGTTCCCTCCTACTTTATCTTTTACTTTACAATCTAGATAAAGCCATTATAGCTAATAAAATTACATTTGAATGAAACATAATGTAAAACTATATACATAAGTAATTTTGATTTAAATCAATGATTTTTTTTAAAAAATCAAGTGATTTAAATCCTAATTTAAATCAGGATTTAATTCATGTACTGTATATTTAAATTATGTATATTTAAATTTAATTAATCGTCTTTTAATAACTTTTATAACTAAAATAACGATTTTAATAACTAAAATAATGTCTAAACATATTTTATTTTATTTTATCAATTTGGCTACATTTCAAACTTTTCAATTATTATTTTATTACTTTCCATACAAGTTTGAAAAGTTATTTGATGTTGTACAGTGCTTCATACTGGGAAATGGCTGAATGGTAGGGCTCTGTCTTTCGGTCCCGAATCCTACTTCTGGCATGGATGATTCCCGCCTTTCGTAATCGGCTTTAAAAGTAGGTTCCAGTCTATCTAATTAACCCTCGTGTAACAAAATATTGTTTAGTTCTTCATCTCAGTCTTCTGACATCTTGTTTTAATCTGTAAATTAATGGGTTGGAGGGATTGGTGAGAAATTCTTAGGTGTTTCTTTTTTTTTTTTAACTCACGATGAACTACCTACCCAAATTATCAGGTGTAAGGCGTTTAGAGCGTCACATTCGAGGTTATCTCCACAATTTTGATCATCCTCATGAGATAGGAATTTTCTCCTGATTTCGTACCCCTCTCTTGCGTAGCCGACTTCCCAGCGAGAGGATTTTCGGACCCCGTAGCTGTTTCCTTAAAATTTCATTGATTTTTGATAGTGGTCGGAAGCAAATTAATGAAAGCATAATTTTCCGGGTGAACCTTACGGTGCTGGAGTTCGCAGGTTCGAGTCCCTTTTCTATATGAATGTTTGTATTCATCTGTATCGACATTAAGCAGTAAGTCCCGGTCAAATTAGTCTTCGAGTACCAAAAATTGACCTAAGCTCTCTAAACAACCAAATTATCGGAATTTCTTTATTACAGCATTTAACTAGGACATTGATATGACCGATACAATCTTAAAATTGCAGTTAAAAAAAAGATGTATTTTCATAGACACAAAAAGAATATGATTAAAACAAAACTGATTTGTAAAATTGTGTATTTAACTATAAACTTGTGTATGTACGTATGTGCAATAGCGTCTAAATAGTGCATTCAATTGAACTCAAATCCAATATGTGTGTTGCGAGAAAATACTAAATTTTTAATTCTGATATTTCAAAAAATTTGGTTTTCTGCATGAAAACCATGAAAATTGGCAAGTCATAAGTTAAGCATGAATATTCATTCATCAACAAAATTTTTCGGCTGCAATATAAATATTATAAAAATTAATTTTGGATGTTGTTCCAAAATTGTTATTAATTCGCTATTGCACTGCAAATCAATCAAAAATAAGAAAATGAAAAAGGGTGAGCTGATTGCTTATCAACGGGGGAAAACTTTGATAATGAAGTGGCATGATAAAAGATCTGTCGCCATTTTAAGCACGATCCATTCCACAGAAATGCAAAATATAACAAAACATGGGAAAACTTATAAAATACCCGTACCAGTTCTGGATTGCAACCATACAATGGGTGGTGTGGACAGAATGGATGCATCTATTTAGCTTTGTGCCCCGCTTCCTGTTTTGAAAAATACCATACAAAAGAATAGAATGTTTAACATATATTTCTATATTTAAAATAACTATACGTCTTTGTTTACATCACATTTTCACATAATAAGAAATAAGCAATTGTGTATGATATAGCGATCTATTATCGATCTTCTGTTGTAAAAAATTGTAGCACTTGAAAATATGGTATTATGTATTAAGGTTATAACAAGATCATTGCATCTATAATTGTAACATCAGAAAGAACTAACAAATTTTTAGCGATATAATTATTTATTTGTAATATAAAAGAAAATATACTGTCGTGAAAACATATAGAATAAATGAGTCGAAACTAAAAGCAAGGGTGAAACCATGTTGCTGTTGACCCTTGCATGATAAAATAGTTGATTACCAGATTACACGGATTTGAGCCTATTCCCTCAGCCACAAGGATCAACCCCATGCCAGCTGAGAGATTCTGCACCCTTGCCCAATGATCTGGAACTGACGCTAAGAGTTTGAGCCTGTTTCCTTGACGACAACGATCAACCCCATGCCAGCCGTGAGACTCTGCACCCTTGCACAAAGATCAGGAACTGAGTGGTAACTTCCAGACTGTGTTTACTGATATTCTACGTGGACTGCCAATTATGACGCAACGGATTATTATCCTTATACCTGTGAGTGTTAATGAGTCCGAGGACTGAAACTCATGCGTATACATGTGGTGTCATCGATGTCAGCCAAGGTTTGTTTCAGAGAATTTTATATTAATGATAGGGAAGTGTCATTTGGAACTCTAATTTCGGCATTCCTAAAATTTTAAGATTTTGAGAGAAAGATTGAAAACAATTAAAACATTAATTACAAAGTTATGTTGAGAAATTTAATTACTGATGAATTTGAATATGATTGATGATTGGTGATTTTGAATATGATGTGTGTAACTATAAGTAAATGTTACTGGTGATTTTAATTGGTAGTAACAAAGTTATTGTGAGGAATTTAATTACTGACAAAACATTATTATTGAGGTGTATAACTATTAGTAAAAATTATTGATGAATGTAATTGGTAGTAACAAAGTTATGATGAGGAATTTTATTACTGATGGAACTGATTATCAATGATGTGTGTATCTATTAGCAAATATTTATTGTTGAAATTAATTGTGATAATTATTGCGGTTAACATTTGTGAATATCTAGAAAAATTGCATTGAATGATTAACTTGAAAGAAATTTAGAATAAGATTAAATAATTTGAAGAAAGTTTAATGAATTTTGAAGTGTTATTGTATATAAAATATATAGTAGTGTAAATAAACCATATATATTCAAGCATAACCTTTGAGCAGTCATTTTGGTACTGTGTGTCACTTTTTATACTAACCTTGAGATCATGCCAAAAATGGAATATTATGTAATAACCTTAATTCTAAAATTTAATATTATCTAATTTTGGTTTGTTAAAATAATTCTTTTTTCCGAAATTTCATTACATATACGGAACAATAAGTAATTCTGTGTGTGAACTGCAATATTCTTTTATCGTTTTGTGTGAGTGTAATTCGTTTAACAATGAAATATAAAATTCATAGGATAAAACAATGTGATTGTAACATGACACATTTAAATAATTTGTGTATTATTATGTTTTAATTATACAAAATTTACACTTATAACATTTTTTAACCACTTGCAGTGTTTCAGAATGTGTAAATATTTTTACGGCTGTTAAAATGTATCTTCTGTGTAACAAAATGGTAATTATAGAAGTTTAAATTTTTGGTTCCTGAAATCAATGAAGAAATAAAATTTATATGGGAAAACGTGTGAAAAATATTATGCTAGTCAGATGAAATATTTAATGGAATTCTCTAGAATTTTTTATTAACTTAAAACTATAAGAGATGGTTTAAAATCTGAAATATTTAATATTTAATTTATATTTTCGAATGCTTTGTTTTGAAAATATCTGAAGTTTGGAAGAAATTGAATATAATATTTTTGCCAAATTTTCATAGCATTTTAACGTTATCATCAACCGCTACGGAGGAGTGTTTCAGAGGAACGGAAATCTCTTATACACGACCCTCAAAAGCTGTTCCCCCTTTTCCTCTGGTCTAGCCTACGGCTAGAGCGGGTGGAATAAGCCACACACACACACACGTACGGTTTCCTAGAAAAATTCCGCTTTCTTGTTGGGGAACAAATTTGGGGGAGACACTAGCGGGGTGCTAAATTTTATTACTGTAGAGGGTTGCGGTGACAGGCAAAAGATACTTCCGAAAAGGGGGAAAGAAGTATTTTTGCAGTGAAAACAAACTTTTTTCCAGGGAATCGGGCCGCTTGAAGGGTAGAACTGAACAAGTTTCAGAAGCCAGGATAGGTGAATTAGAGTTTCGAATTGAGCCGGTGAAAGGGTTAAAGATTCAAGTGCTCTCATTTTCATAAATACTTACCATTTGATACATTTTACACTATTTAAATCTCCCATTAGGGATAATTTAACATATTTAATGCAAAATAATATTTTAATTAATGTAAATTAATGTATCGAAGACCATAATTTACTGATCTTTGCCGTAATCGTTTAGCAATTTCAACTTAAATAGCTCCTGATGAGCCGTTGAAATCTGCATCACAAACTAATTTATGTCCTTCATACCATACACTGAATTCTGCAGAATTTTTATCAAGGTATTTTTCAGTCACAGAGCACTCTTTACAAGTTTTGGATAAAGTGGCATAATCTATAATATATCCTGTCAAAGTGTCAATTTCATAACCAACACCTATAATTAGAATTATACACCTTTTCAGAAATACTTACCATTTGATACATTTTACAGTATATAAAGGTCCCATTAGGATTACTGTAACATAATTAATGTAAAATAACTGTAAAATTATTTGACTATACAGCCAAAATTATTTTTCATCATACCTGCTAAGCACACAGAATAATTTATTTAGGAGGAAATTTTTAAATAGTACAAATAAATTTGCTAAAATGACCCAGATTTGTAAAGCATTAATTTTTTCGAGTTTTGCTCTTTGCAAAGTTTTAATTTTGCTAAATGCACTTTTTTTCTATATAATTTGTATGCAGCTGTTGATTTATGATTTGATTTTCTGCACCTTCTTTTATCTTTTCGATGCATTTGTGTAAAGGTTATGGCAGAAGAAGACAGTCCTGCACTTTTCTGGATATTTTGAGCATACGCAGATGCACCTACATTAAAGTCTAAAACTGCTTGTGATACAGCTGCTTCAACACGTTGTTTAGAAGTGTTTACTTGTTTTGAACACCTAGACCATATCAAACTATGCAACGATTCATTGGAGTTTTCTGTTTTACCTTAAGAACATCTCTCTAAGAGTGAATCGTCTGCAAGTCTCTGAAAGATAGGCATTATTTTGCATACAATATCCATTGTTAATGGGGTCTTGATTTTAGTTTTGTGTGATTCGGTTTTTTTACCTTCACACAGAGCTCTGTTATAGAAGCACCAGGAATTACTTTTGAAAGGGCACTTTTTATGAAATGGCTTCTCATCTGTTGAACTGCAGTGGTACAAAATGGCATAAATGTCTGTTTTCATTGCAACTACATCACCTATATTTCTTTGGATTGCATTTCTATAGTATTTTGTAAGTTTACTTATAGTACTTTCTTTTAAGCTGCCATGCTTTCTACCACCCAGAATAATTCCACGTTTCTTCTCACTGTCAACCAATTTTCGTAAAGCACTCCCCATTCTTTTACCCACATGGTTAATGCACTCTTCTTTTTTCAGAACTATATCTGGTCCATACACTTGTGATTCTTGGAGTGATTTAAAAGTTTTTGAATCTCCATCGCCTAATAAAACAGTGTATCGAAGACCATAATTTACTGATCTTTGCCATAATTGTTTAGCAATTTCAACTTCCATAGCTCCTGATGAGCCGTTGAAATCTGCATCACAAACTGATTTATGGCCTTCATACCATACACTGAATTCTGCAGAATTTTTGTCGAGGTATTTTTCAGTCACCGAGCACTCTTTACAAGTTTTGGATAAAGCAGCATAATCTATAATATATCCTGTCAAGGTGTCGATTACACAACCAACACCATAATTAGAATTATGACCTCTTTTATGCCATGAGCCATCAAAACTCACAGCAATGTCAATAAATTTAGCACTGTGTAATGCATTGTTTTGATTAACATGTGCTATTTTAACTTTTTGTCGAATTTCATTCAAAGAGTTCATTACTGTAACTTTTGTTGCAAGTACAACATGTTTCAGATGTCTGCTAAATGTTTTTGAGTCCATCACACTTAAATTCATAAAGGAGGAAAATTGCTCCATTCCTGCATGACCTTTTCCTAAAGCAGTAATTGCTTGCACAGCTCTTCTATTCACAGTATAGGGAGATTTCACATCACTCGAGAGACGTGGAGATGATGTTGTCTTGAAACGGAAATCACAGTTATCACAATAGATAATTATTTCGTGACATAGGCCATATTTTTTTCCCAAAGTTAAATTAATACATGAGTTTTTGCATGAAACACAACAAATTTTAGTAAAAAGTTGCTGAAGCACTTCAAAGTTCACTATCAGATTACACGATGACGAAACATCATTACACTGATCATGATAAATTTCACGTTCAGATGTACTTACGTTCTTCTGAAGTTCGTTTAAACGATTGAAATCATTATTATTTTCAACAGAAGCAGACAATACTTTGCTTCTTTTAATTTTCATTAAATTTGATTTAGTTGTAGTTGATTTCCTTTTACGACCCATTTTTCGTTTAATTTGAAATATGATCGAATAAACTTAAACTCACGTGGCAATGCACCGTAACTACTGAAAAACAAGCATCAAATCATTTCACTTCAAACACGACACGAAAAAAAAAAGATAATATTAAACTAGAGAACCAAAGCGTTTGTTTACATTCTTTCAGCTAGTCAAGGACATTTAACTCCTGGTAGAGGGAGTGGCACACACAAACAGTACTCCATAAAAAATTAAATATATATTGATGTAATCATCGTAGAAACATGCGGTTTGTTTTATTGGATTTTAAAAACTCTGTAGTATTTTTTAAGATAAAAAATAAAAATGTGATTTTTTCGAGATTTATGTGTCCCGGACCCCCTTAACAGAACACCTGTATGGTCAACTAATTCATGGATAAAAGATGCAGCCCTAAAAGCAAAAGGCCTGGTTTCTGTATACTTTTATAATAATCATGTTAGAACAGTATACAGAAACCAGGCTTTTTGCTTTTAGAACTGAATCGTTTATCCATGAATTTGTTGACTATATGGGTTTTCTATTCCATTGTTAAGATCTGTGAAAATACTCTCATTAGCAAAATATTTTTAAAAAAAATTAAATTTGGGTTAGAAGCTTGGTTCAAAAAGTCTAAGTGTTTCTTCACGCTTTATAATATAATCTATGCCATTTCACTCAACATTGACAGCTAGTCAATATTACCCACCTCATTTTTCAAATTAACCTAGACTAATCAAACAATATATCATAACAATTGTTTAGTAATTACTGAATCTAAATAGTATATTTTGAATAATTTCTTACTGTGGTTATCCCTAATAACAGCTGCTCGCAAATAAAAAATATTTTATACACAGATCTCCACCATAATTTGACAATTAAGTAACAAAAGATATGGTCTATTAAAATACTATGCAGAAGTTGTATCCCAAAGTACTTTCTACCACATTTTTTGTAAAACCAATTACTGTGAAAGCTACATCATATAATAAATGTTTACTTTATTCATTATTATAGTAATAGATTAGTTGTTAAAGAGTATTCACCCTTTTCACTAAATTTCTGAGTACAGTAAGACATTCAATCCTGTCAATTAAATGATTAGTTATTACAGATATAAATAAAATAGATTAGAATGCCTTTATAGAGTACAATAATTGAAAGCTGACTGAGAGACTTGTTTAGAATGACAACAAAATTTTCTCTTCACTATCGAGAATCACTCTCACATTGAAAGTAAAGAAACGCAGGAATGAAGATTGAATACTAAATAATATGTTAGCATATAAAATCTTAAATTTCTAAATCTGACCCAGCATCTGTATTAATGCTCTCTATGGCATGTTGTAATTAAATTTAGAAATTTAAGATTTTGTATGCAAATGTTTTACTTAGCATTCAATCTTTATTCTTGTGTTTCTCTACTTTCAACAGCATTATTGTCAATAGTGAAGAGGAAATTTTGGTGTCATTCTAGACAAGTCTCTGATTCAGCTTTCAATGTTGAGCTGAAATTATGCTCAATAGTAAAAACTTATTATTGTACTCTTATCAAGGCAATCTACCCTATTTTATTTATATCTATAATAACAAATTAATCGACATGGTTGGATTTTCTACTGTACAGAGAGAAATTTAGTGAAAAGGGGAATACTCTTAAACAAATATTTTATAACTATTTTCTATTAGTATATTTATTTAATCAAGTAATTATTTATTACATGATGTAGTTTTCACAGTATGTAATTGGTTTTACAAAACAATGTGGTAGGAATTTACTTTTTGGAAGTAGTTATCAATAAAATGACAACAGATTTAAAACTGCACTCGTGTGTTGGGTGCTGTTTTATATCAAGTTTTTTTAAACCCCTGTCTCAGAATTTATATTTCCTAATTGGATTTATTTAATTCTACTTTATCAACAATGAATTTTTTCAACTACTTTCAACAATCAACTATTTTTACAACAATAAATTACCCATTAATGTACAAAACTATGCAAAAAATAATTTTCTTATCTGCAGAGCATTTACTAACTCTACATCAAAAAATAATTTAAATAAATTCTTTTGATTCATAAATTATATCAGGGGATGGGAGTCATTTTCCTTTCACATAAATTTATGAACTGATTTTCTTTCTTTTTTTCCCCCTAGATGCTGTACAGATGGAACAGAGCTACAGCGAAAGGATCCTGTTTTATAGAAATAAATTGTGTAAATGTGCTATGTACTTTCTAAATAAACTATTTTTACTTTAAACCAGCTCTTTTCTGTATTTAAAAACGTGTGTCTATAATTATTTCTCAAAATGACAATAGAAGATATTACTATCATAGTACTATTTTTGAGAAATATTACTATCATAGTACTATTTCTCAAAAATAGTACTATCAAGTGTTGGATATTGAATGTCCAATATAATATAAAAGAAAATATTTTTTAAAAATGACTTAATGAATTTAATGAATTAAAGAATGATGAATGATTTAATGAATTTAAGAATGATTTAATGAATTTAAGAATTTAATGAATTACTCTTTAATTCACAAAACTATGCAAAAAATAATTTTCTTATCTGTAGAGCATTTATTAACTCTACACCAAAAAATAATTTAAATAAATTCTTCTGAGCAAGTTTTCATAAGCTCACAATGATGGGTTTCATCATACACACTACACATTACTCAGGTTTGAAAAATTAATGTATCAAATTTATGTTTATAAATTTATCAAATTATGTTAATAAATTTTATACTGGGGAAGTACAAATTTTTTGGGTTAATTATTAAAGTAGTACTGTTTTACATACTATAATCTCATTCTAAATAATAATAAAAAAAAAAACTGGAACCTTAGATCGAATGGAAAGATGATTTATCTTTAATGGTTGGTATTAATGTTATCTTAACTTTCAAATTTGGGTAAATGTATCTTAATACAAAATGAGGTTTTGTTCTAACAAGTAAACTTGTGATTCATATGCAAATTTTTAGGTAATAACAAAGATCAGTATTTGGTAATACCTAAAAATACATAAGGCAAAACTGGAAAGAATAATAGAAATATGAAGGCAAAAAAATAATAATAAAAGTGAAAGGGTTGATATCAGAGGTTATTCATCAATGAAATAAATAAAAATAAGCATATAAACGAAAGGGTCCTACGCAAAACTTTGAAAAACTGCCGGCGGTCCGATTCTGGTAGAATGCTGGCATGATGCCCGGACCTACGGCACATTGCTGTTTACGAGATGGGTAGATGACGGTATGTCGACAAAAATTATTGCTCCCGTAACCGGCCCGTCAACCTCCGGTTACGCTCCGGCTATCTGTCCGCATCGATGGCTTAATCGCGGCTGCCTAACGGTTCGCAGTCGGATGAACGATGGCTCAATTCCTACCGGAAGTGGCCCAGCAGTCGACGGGGTAGTCGCGGGCGAGAGGACACAGCCGTGACGGAAACGATACTGACCTAATGCGCCGGCCCGGCAGTGGTGAAATCGGCTGGCCGGAACCATCCGACCCCGGCCCGATGCCTCTGTGTTTGTTGGGTATATATATATATATATATATATATATATATATATATGTGTGTGTGTGTGTGTGTGTGTGTATGTATGACCATATTTTCATGCATGTATGCATGTAAATATTAATATTTTTTCCAAAAGGAATATTCTAAATTATTAAACTACTTCAAATTCATATAATTTGTATTCTTAAGAAACACATCCTGATTTCAAATAAAATATATCCACAATCAATTCTTTTATAAAATTTGTAAACTTTAAAAAATTAAAATTAAAATTCGTCCTGTTTTCAAAAGTCTTAAAAAATTGTCAATAGAGACAGATTTTGAGAAAATTTGGCTTTAAGAGGGAGAAGGTGGAATGTTCACTGAAGAAACACAGTTTTGCAATAATTCAAGATCTTATCTGATACCGGTTTTCGATAGTACATTAGATTTTCGATGAAGATCATATAGCTGGAGTATTCAGATGCTTTTATTGCTTTATTGTTAAATCGATGTTACATTAAAACCTCATCACTCACTGCGAATAGAATGTACAGTAAGTATTTAATTCGTTTGAGACTCGATTTGTAATATTTTACGGACATGCTATTTGTCTCAAATTCGAATAGGTCGTATTTTAACGCAAGAGGGGCATGCTGATGTGGTTACATGAGTGGCTGATGTGGTTACATATGTCGAATTTTCTGGAAGGCTAAAGGGGAAAAAAGGTATATATATATATATATATATATATATATATATATATATATATATATATATATATATATATATATATATATATATATATATATATATATATATATATATATATATATATATATATATATATATACATATATATATATATATAATATATATATATATATATATATATATATATATATATATATATATATATATATATATATATATATATATATATATATATATGGTGTATTTAAATTGCAGCGGGAACAATATTATGAAAAATTATAGTTGATCCGTAAAAGAGAATTATTGATATGTTTTTAAGCTTATCTACCTTCAGCATTAGCTGCCGTCGAAGATTAAAGGCAAAATATTTAAATTTATTCTAAATAAATTTCTCAAACCTGATAGTAAACCGATAGCATACTCACTAACACATTAAAAAATTAGTTTATAGAAAAAAAATTCATATTTTAATGCGAAAAAAATAGTAAATTAAATTTTTCTTAGAATTATAGCGCCACCTGTAAATGGAGATGATAAATACTGCTGATATTACTATGCATTAAGGTCTTGTTTTTGCTGGTTCCTGTGCGTACTGTTGCGTTTCTCCGTTCGCACCCGAGATTGTTGACAAGATCTGCGATTGGTTTAACATATTATGTGGTCACTGTGATGAGGTCTCGGATTGGTAAAGATTTTTATCCCTGACACACCGATCGGCTTCGGAAGCAATTTGGAGAAGACTCAATGCATTTATCAACATTGGACACGTCATATTTATCGCTGTAAATATTTTTCCCATGTAAATTTAATTTTCTGTAATATAAAAATATAAATTAATTGGCTTATCTTTCAAATTTGACTCCTTTAATAAATAATCGTATAATTTCAAAGTATAACTCTGAATTTAAAGCATCAAATTTACCTGTAGGTACTCACTTAACATCGTTAAAACTCATTCTTTCGCTGAGCACAATGCATTTTCAAAGGCATAAGTCTCATACGACTTTTAAGTTGTAAAGAGTATGAGGCATATAAAAATAACATTTTTATAAATGGAAGCACGTTCTACATATTATCATGCAAGGTTATTCAATTTGAAAACAGATTAGGAATTTGAAAAAAAAATTATTAAATCAATATTTGTACAGAGTAAGATTTTGAGTTGCTACTTTTGGAAAAATTCATTACAGCTTTAGGTGAATTGGTTATCAAATTGAGATTTTTTTTTCTTAATTTATTTTTTTTTATAATTTAGTAATTTTAATGCATATCTCAATCTAAAGTTTATGGATCAAGACAATTTCAAAGCAAGTTAAATGTATCCTTTTTAAATAAAGTCCTCCATGTATTGATATACTGTCGAGGCAAAAGTAATCACCTTCCATAATTTAAAGAGATAAGTCTAATTTAAACTTTTCAAATCTTGCATTAACTGTATCAGTAGCTGGAAAAACGGACAATCGAAACTAGCCGCAAAGAACCATTTAGACCTTGCGGCATTCGAAAAATCCTAATTTTATTGGAAGTGTGTGATTGATATTTTTCAAGCAAGGAAATTCAAATAAAAAGAAAGAAAGGATTTTTACGTAACTTTTTTAACTCGATACTTTTACAGAGTGAAATTTTGTGCACTGCAAAATTGATATTAGTTTCCGGTTTGCCGGCTATAAAAATTTTACACAACATTCAACACAGCAAGTTAATTTTTTCCCTTTAATCTCGAAGCTTATTTCAATTTAACAGCTTTGATGCATATCTAAATCGTTCTGATAAACAATTTCAAATCTAGCTAAATGTGTAATTTTTAGTAAAATACTTCATGTATTATTAGGCTACCGAACACAAAATTAATCACTTTTGATAATTTTTCAAAAATAGCTCTATTCTTGACATTTCAAATCTTGCATGAAGTGTATGGAAAGACGGATTTCAAAAGCCATTATTTTCAGTAAAATACTTCATGCATTATTAGGCTATCAGACAAAAATTAATCACTTTTGATAATTCTTGAAAAATAACTCTATTCTTGACATTTTTAATCTTAAGTGAAGAGTATAGAAAGACGGAGTACATATTGAATAATATTTAGTAAATTTCTTAATACATTATTAGGCTACCGCACCAAAATTAATCACTTTTGAAAAAAAAACTATATTTTTGCCATTTCAAATCTTGCATGAAGTATATGGAAAGACGGAATACAAAATGCAACATTTATAGTAAAATGCTTCATGCAGTAGTAGACCATCGCATCAAAATTTATCACTTTTGTTAATTTAAAAAAATTTTCTATTATTGACATTTCAAATCTTGTATGAAATGTATGGAAAGACGGACTACAAAAGGTATCATTTTTAGCAAAACAGTCATGCACTATTAGACTATCGCACCAAAAGTAATCAATTTTGATAATTGAAAAAAAAATAAGTCTATTCTTGAAATTTCAGATTTTGCATGGAGTGTATGGACAGATTACAAAATTCATCATTTTATGTAAAATACTTAATGCGTTATTAGTCACTTTTTATAATTTAAAAAAAATAACTCTATTCTTGCCATTTGAAATGTTGCTCGAAGTGTATGGAAAGACGGAATACAAAATGTAACATTTTTGGTAAAATGCTTCATGCAATAGCTGACTATCACCTCAAAATTAATCACTTTTGATAATTTTTTTTAAAAATACTTTATTATTGACATTTTAAATCTTGTATGAAATGTATAGAAGGACGGACTACAAAATGTATCATTTTTAGCAAAACAATCATGCATTATTAGGCTACCGACCCCCAAATTAATCGCTCTTGATAATTTTAAAAAAATAGCTGTATTCTTTACTTTTCAAATCTTGTATAAACTGTATGGAAAGACGGACTACAAATTGCATCATTTTTAGTAAAATACTCCCTACATTATTAGGCTCATTTAAAGTAAAATGCTTCATGCATTAGTAGACTATCGCCTATAAATTAATCATTTTTTTTTAAATTACTCTATTATTGATATTTCAAATCTTGCTTGCAATTTATGGAAAGACGGACAGCAAAATGTATCATTTTTAGTAAAACACTCATGCATTATTAGACTATTGTACCAAAAGTAATCAATTTTGATAATTAAAAAACAATAAGTATTTTCTTGAGATTTAAAATTTTGCATGGAGTGTATGGAAAGACATACTACAAAATGCATCATTTTTTGTAAAATACTTAATGCATTATTAGGCTATCCACCAAATTTAGTCACTTTTGATTATTTAAAAAAAATAACTCTATTCTTGACATTTCAAATCATGCATGAAGTGTATGGAAAGACGGACTACCAAACTGAGTAAATAAATGATATATTTTAAGAAACCTTATGTTTGCTCATCTTCTCTAGTGAAGGGCCCATCCATAAAGGGTTTAAAGAAAGTCTTAAAACGTCGCCCGAAATGAGGCTCCATCAAAGTGCGAAGCACCTGAAGCTGCCAAAAATATTTCTGCCTGTCATATATAAAGACGTCTTATCATTCATTTGCACTCAAATTCTCCCAGCATTTTCCATACTCTATTTTTCAAAAAAAAACCTCAAGAATTTAGAAAATTCATAAATGCTTTGACCTCATTCTCCTTTTTTGTGTTTGATAGGAATGCCTGATAGGATGAATAAATATTTTTAGTTAATAATGTTAATTATGGTACCTCAGGAAATTATTAAAATTCATCATTTGAACATCAATTATAAATGCAAGGAATTTGACAGAGTCCTGTAAAATAGACATATTGAGGAAAGAATGATTTATGGCATTATGATATAATTAATTTTTTTATGCTGTGAACATTATTGTTTTATGGTAGCTTCAAAGCATAAATATATTTAAATCCATAAACAATTCATCAATAATAAATACATCAGCAGTTTATTGATAAATGACATTCTTAAGGAAGTCTTTTAAAATTTTTGTACATTTTTCATATTCTGTAAATTGATATTTAAAATATTCTGGCGGACTCAAATTATTTTTTCTGTCTTTCATTAAGTTGTAAAACAGCTAAATAGAGTATTTTTGATTTTGTTATTTACATAATATTTTCATGCCTTTCATTGAGATTCACAAAACAGGGAGCCTAAATAAGCAAAAAATATTGACACAATAAACACCCTAAATTTTCATATTTCTCTGAACAAATATCTTTACCATAAATTTATCGCTTAAATAAAATAATTTGATATGATCTCGATTGCAATTTCCTCAGATTGTTTTCAATATGACTCAATATTGCATCATATATTGGAGGCAATGTTCCCTATATTTATAAAACAGAATATTGATACCTATCCACTGTATTTTCATCTAACAAATACGGGTTCTCATTACGTTTGAGCAATCGCTGATATACATATTTTTGGACTTAGTGCTTACGATAGTTATTTCTGTGTCTAGAGATTTAGCTCTAACATTGAAAGTGCAATTTTACTTCGTCTTCTGTGATTTTGAGCCTAATTGGTTTTGGTGGTTCAGAAATACAGGGTGTCTCAAAAAACCCTTGACACAATTTAAAAATTTATATAAAAAAGTATTCATCGTAGGAACTAGTAATTCAAATACGTGTTACCTTATATATTATAATTTTTTTTACTATAGTCAATAAATTTCAATATGTCCTTCTTTTGTGGCACGGAGAATATCCAGTCGGTAATCCATTACAGCCCATTATTGTTCCGAAATCGATTCCGAAACACATGAAATTGCAGCAATTATACGTTTTTTGAGTTCTTTAAGACTGTCCACTTTTGTTGAATAAACTTTTTCTTTGACAAATCCCCAAAGAAAAATGTCAAGAGGTTTAATATCTGGAGATCGAGAGAGGCATTGGATAGGACCATCTCGTCCAATTCACTTGTTTGGAAATTCCCCATTCAAAGAGCCTGGTACTGTCATAACCCGAAGAGGTGGTGCACCATCTTGTTGTCAATTGATTTTGTGATGTAAATAAGAAATTTGTGGGACAGCTAAATAACCATTTACAACAGGGGTGTCAAACTCGCGGCCCGCGACGAACATTTTTGCAGCCCGGCCAATATATTGGCACACAATAATATATAATAAAATAACCGACACAGAATTATAATTAGATAGAAAGAATTCGCTAAGTGCTTTTTAATTATACTTTTTTTGTATTATTAAACAAAATGTGTATATTTATGTTGAATATACTGTAATTAGGTAATATACTGTAAAAAACCTACGTTTCTATTAATAGTGTATTTTTTTGCGGCCCACCTATAGTTAAACCTTGCTTGTTTGGCCCAAGTTAGTCTTTGAGTTTGACACCCCTGATTTACAACTTTAGCCATTTTACAACTTGCACTTTCACGGAACAACTAGCGCCCTCTCTTGAACTTTTATGACACAAAAAAAAAACTCTAATATATGCGGTAACAAATCAGTGAATTTCCAGTTCCTACCTTGTATAATTTTTTTAAATAATTTTTTAAAATTCGTCAAGGTTTTTTTCAGACACCCTGCATTTCTGTGGGTTGGGACCCACAAAGGTGTCCCGACCCAGAGAAATGCAGGGTGTTTGAGAAAAAAATTGGAGGGGTCGCGGATAGTTTAAGAAAATTAATATTAAATTGAATTACTTAATTAAAAATATATATATATATATATTTTTTTTAAATTTTCTGTAATTACATATTTTATTGATATTTTTACTTTAAAAAATATGATACGAAATTGTTAAACAAGATGTCAAGCAGTATTGCAAGGCTATACTTGCATTGCTTCCACTCACTTTCTACGCATCCGTTTGAGACTGGGTTTTCAAAAAGGGTAGACATACAAACCAAAGAACAATCAAAACATAAAACGTACGATATACGAGAGAAGCAGTCTCACATATTTCGACAAATTTTGAACATATTGTATCAGGTCCAGATCCACTCATCTCATTTATTATTTTATTTTTATTTGAGTTTTATATACATAAAGGAAGTTTATAATTTTCAATGTTTTAATAAGAAACTTATAGTTCTGAAGCCATGCACTTTTTAATTTAATTTTTTTTTTAAATTTACCTTAATACAAATACATATTAATATTTAAATATGATTTCATAGTCACATCAGTTTTGGCAAAATCAAGTAATGAATGTTCTCAAGACACTTTTTATTGTAATATGCAAAGTAAATATATAACCCGTAATCTACAGTTCATTGATATTTAAACAAGTTTGTACAAATTTCCTTTTATTATTTTTGTTTACATTTTCCTAATTTCTTAAAAAAAATGGAGCTACTAAAAAATACTTCGAGGTCGAGCGATTTTTATTTTCGAGCTAAAGGAAGTGACTCGCTGTCAAAAAAAAATTACAAACATTGTTCTAGCCTATCGGACCAAGATACAATTTTTATGGGAAAGTTAAATTTTTATAAAAAAAACGATGTATTTTTAAGCACTTTTATTTAGAATTGCAACTTTTTGTTCTGTGGTACATAAACTCGTTTTTCGAATTATATTTTACACTTGTTCTAAAACACTGCCGAGTTTTAATGTGAAAGCACACTGAATTTAAACATCTGTATAAATTTTCACATTGTTAAAATTGCTTTCAAGGATCTTTTAGTGACAGTGATAGAGAAAGATGATTTCTTTTCGATTTCATGTGTTTCACCTGCCTCTTTTAGAAAATTTTAAAAACAGTATTAGTTTCTTTTCATTAAATTATGCAGAAATTGTCATATTTCAGTAGAGATAGCCATAAATACCCACTAAAAGCAATCTATAGAGATATTTGTCGAGGAAAGAATCCAAATGGAGTATAGAACAAATAATTTTTTATGACTATTCTCTTCCACATTAACAAAGTGTTTGGTTAGTTTGGAGCGTATATTCCTATATTACTACAAGAGGGCCAAACTTATCAAAATCTACAGCTCAAAGAAATGACTGTCTACTCAGAGATGGATGAAACGTATATGTGTCTTCTTCAAAAAGTCCCCTTTAAGTAATCTAGAAGTGTCAAAGTATATTCAGGTCACGATGGAACGCCCGTAATATGAGCGTGCATCAAACTAACTCCTTCCTTACTTTAAACTGTGTCCAAATCTAATTTTTTTCCTGTCCCACCCTGTATTTTGTACCAGACTAGCAGTGTGACGGATATACATCACGAGATGACCGGCATTGTCAGTTAGCATCTATGATAGATACTAGCAAGATAGGGATCGACCATGGTCATTAAAACTTTTCATAACTCTTTTATCTTCATTCTTTTAATCGGAAAATTTATTTTATTACATTATATACATACATACACACACACACATATATATATTTATTTATTTATTTACTTATTTATTTGAGTATTTTTTATCATGGTTTTCTACAATGAAGAGTTTTAGATGTAATATTATTTTTTGAAAATTTTATACATTTTATTCTCTTATGCTGGTTGTTACTGTGTGTTAGTACATATTGGCAACTGGTTTTATATCAAGTGCAGGTGTTAAAATTATAATATTTTTTAAAATTTAAGTTGAATATTACTATGCAAGATAGAATGAGATGAAACAGATTGAGCAAACCTCTAGGGACCTAACGTTTAAAACTGATTTCGAGTAACTGCAAACAAGTATTCTTATATCGGGAGTCTAAACCACTTATCTGTGTCCGAACACTGATTGCGTACGTAATTAACCTTTGTACAGCAGTTTATATGACCGTAACATTTTGAATTAATTAAAGTTGTCGGGATAAAAAACTTTCTATTAGTCTAGTCAAGAATAGTTATATCCTTAAGTACGCATTCATGTATTGTATTTGTAACCACATAAATCACATCTTTTTCATCAAATATTTTTTTTTTATTTAATAGTTATTAGTTTTTGCTGTTTGATAAATAAATATAATGTAACTCAGGTTTATCAAAAATTTTTGGATTTATGGAATAATTTCTCCCTACATACACCGAGAGATCAACTTATAACGGCCACCTACATAATTGGGTGACATTTAGCTCTCCAAATTCATTTGATTCGCTTTGGTATCTGTTGGTACTTTATGGAATGCTTGTGGATGGCTTGAATCTGATACCATATCCGACAACCTGCAAAATACTAAGATTGTATATCTATGAATCCAACTTCTTGATGCCCCTTTCACAAATTCTTGACTGGACTGATATCCGGTGATTATGGAAAAAGGAAATTTCCGTCAAGTTCTTCAAATCATCTGTTGACAATGCAAGATTTATTGCACGGAACATAGCTCTGCTAAAAGTATCAATCGCCAATTCGGTAAGCCATGAATATAACTAGATATACGAGTTCGGCAACAATATTTATATACCTTTTGAGATTCAGACGTTCTACCGAAACATGAATTAAAGTGAAAAAACAATACCAGAGAGACATCCCGCAAACGATAACATTGCCTCTCCGAACTTAAAGTGTTGGGGCAATGAAATTAGGTTCCATGCTTTTCTGCTGTTTTCTCCAACTTCTCATCTTGCCATCATCATGATGTAATTAAAAACATGTTTTATCGAACGACATTATTCTTTTCCATTTATTTATCGTCCAATCCTTGTGGTGCTGTTCGAAATAGAAATGTTTGATCTTGCTAGCTGCAGACAACAAAGGCTTTCGAACAGGCGTTCGACTTCCAAACCGGATACGATCTAATATGCGGCACACAGTACGTACAGACACCATCGGATTTTATTACATATTAATATCATCTGTTCATTTATGCAATACTGCCCTTCTGTTAAACTCGACACGTCTAGAAACTCTCTTTAAGCTCCACCATTCAGTATACTGTTGATCCCACGTCTTTCTTTTTTTGAGAGCCCACTCTTTGTAAATAAGGGACAATGGAGACTCTTAAACACTTCACATCAGTTGCACTGAGGCTCACTCCATTACTTCTAGAACCCCCAATCAATCCTCCTTCGAAAACCGTTAAATTGCATTTTTGCCAATTCCTTCACAACCAATACACTTCAACTGTCTTTACACTCATCCACCAATCATTTTTTATACCAACCACACTTTCTAGAAGCAACATGGCGTCATAGCGGATTTGCTTAAAATTCTCAGATGGTTATACTAAAGAGGCCACTCAGTGTTTCAAATAAACTGATTCTTTCATAATCGTTAGACTCAGCAGAAAGAAATTTTATTAAACTGCAGCAAATATGTTTTACTTTCAAAATATGTATTCAGTATTTAATGCTACTTTCGTGTTTTTGAATCAGAAACTTTTCATATAAAGGTGGTAGAAAGAAATATTTTATGTCAGTGCCGCATTTCAGACTTCCAAAATAAGAAAATCATTACAACATTTGGAATTCTATATTCTGCAAGGTATTGGTTGAAAAAGTAGATCAAATTTCCAGTTTTTTTCGTTGGTTATGCAATAGTTTTTCTGATAAATTTAAAGTTACACTATGCACCTGGAAAGTTGAGGGTTTTACAGTGTGGGAATTTATTGCATAGGTTTTCAAGAGACGTATATCTTTCTGTTTTTTTTAATTTAGCCTTTGAATCCTACATTTAAATGTAGGTTTCAAAGTCTAGTTTTGCTATTAATCAATACATTTTCCTGCTTAAACTCTTACCTAACGAATGTATTGCCAGACATAGGGACAATAATCAGAGTGTCGCTGACAGTGTGGCAAAGACAAGCAAACGCCCTACACAGTCGATATATATATACACACAATATTTGTATAAATTATAGACAGCACACAACAAGATGATCCCAACTCGTAATCAATAAATCATGGGGAAAACAAATAAAACCCCACTGACATTTGATGAATGCAAATGACGTCATACAACAGAACCTGGGGTAATGACGTCATTTACAAGCGACTTTACTAGATTAACACGGTTGATTACCCGATCACTAGGCTATTAAGAAACCGTATTTGGCAACTACCAAAATCAAAACAATATCATGAGTGCAATACTACACTACGGGAAAACTACATTTATAGGGAGATAAATCTCCCCACTATTCAAAATTATCTTCAAAATCTTGCTATTAACTTCCATAAAGATTTACCAAATGATCTTATTAAAAATCTTGCTAATTACGATCCTGCTGAGCCAGCTAACAAGAAACGGCCCTGTGTCATTCTTGGTCGTAACTTTTAATTGTTTGTCCTGTTCTTTGTTCGCTCAGTCACTTTTTTCCCCCATGTTTTAGCTTTACTTGTACTATCGAAGCGTTTTGTTTTCCCCACTTTCTATTTTCCTTCCTACTTTCGTTTTTCATTGATCACTGAAGTTTTATGCATTGCTATATCATCCTACAGTGGAGGGCCCGGCTCATGTACTGTAGTTACCACTACTCATCCTGAAGCTCCTGAAGCTATAGGTAAGTTACTTTTAGTTAAAAGTCCCAACAGAATGTTTATTTTTTATAGAACAGGTTACAGTTATATATTTGAAGTTACATTTGTTGAAAGTGAGAGCGTCCATGAAGCTAACGTTTGAAATTAATTTTATATAATTCATGATATTATAATAAAAATTCTTATTTATTGCCTTAAAAATTCTACGATTTTATTTTCAATTACACTAATGCCATTTTATTGAACTCCATATAATAAAGAAAATTTATTTGCTTCATTTTCCGGAAAAATTATAAATCTACTACTAAGACATTTGTTAAAGTAGTAACTACAATAAGAAACTTCTAACGAAAGCACACTGTTTAATATAACACTAGCTGAGTGGCAACCCGATGTGTTGCATTTTCGATATAAAATGAAATGGTTTTATTTCTTAAAGATTGATAACTGTTTAATCACTTTTAAAAATACATTAGGATTTTTAAAAAGCGAAATGATGATTTAAATTTGCCTTTTTCAAATTTTGGTTTTTGGCTTTTGAAATAATTCTTTCAAATTTCCATTTTCAAATTTTGCTTTTTAAACAAAAAAAGAAGCTCATTCAATAGAGCAATGTCTAGCAGCATGTCACATCTCAACTCTTGCAGATTTTACTTCTTGTTTGGCGAGGAGTGGCAAAAAATTGCATAATTTAACATGGCGTTCAATGAGCATTCTTATAGCTTGTTGAATAAAATGCTCTCAGATTACGCAAAGTCTTTAGATACGGTATCTAAACAAAGGTATATCACTAAATTAAACATTCAGGTACATCCCTGAAAGTCGATTTGCTGGAATTTGCTGGAATTATTAGTGAATAAAATAATAAGTCTCGGTTACATTAGTTCAAAAGTGAGTTTTGTAAATACGCTTTTTTCGAATGATAACATTTTTTCTATTAAATGTATTTGGTATATTTTGAAGCTGAACATCTATAAAATACCGATAAATCGTAAAATTGACATTAATACACAGTGCGTCAAATAAGTTTTAAGACTGGGTCTGTAAAAAGAAATGGAAACAAGAAATTAATACATGTTTTGGTTTTTTATTCAAAATAGGACCCTCCGGCTTCAATGCACTTTTTACAGCGATTTAATAATGAATCGAAAGCCTGTTTTGAATCACTTTGTGGAATGGCCTGCAAAGCACGCGCCGAAGCTTCTTGTATGGTCGAAATATCCTCAAAATACCACCCTTTTAACTTCATTTTAAGTTTTGGGAATAAGGAGTAGTCACAGGTAGCTAAATCAGGTGAATACGGTGGAGGGTTCAACACACAGACATTATTTTTTCCCAAAAATCGACTAACAATAAGGCACGTGTGAATGGGTGCGTTGTCGTGTAACAAACACCAACTGCTTTCAGTCCTATAGTCTGGACGAATGCGACAATTTCTGGACATCAAACGCTTTAAAACAACTAAGTAGTATTGACCTGTAATTGTTTGTCCAGTTGGAACAAATTCTTTGTGGATAATACCTTTACTATCGAAGAATGTAATGAACATTGTATTGATTTTGGATGGAACTTTTCTTGTTTTTTTTGGCTTGTGGTGAATTTGATGACTTCCATTCCGCACTTTTTCGTTTTGTTTCAGGATCATATTGGAAACACCAGGTTTCATCACCTGTAACAATGGACTTCAAGAAGTTTGGATCGTTCTCAGCGGCTGAAATAATGTCTCCGCAATGTGCACTTCTCATTGCTTTTTGTTCAGGGGTTAAAGTGTGTGGAACAAATTTAGCACACACTTTTGTTTTGCCAAATCTTCATGCAGGATGGTTCGAATTGTATCTTTGTTGATGTTTAAAGAGTCTTCCATCATTCTCAGTGATGCACAGCGATCGTTTGTTACGAAATTTCGTACTTTCTCAATAACTTTAGGTCTCCTAGATGAAATTGGTCTTCCACTACGCTGATCATCTTCTAACGTATCTCTTCCGTCCAAAAAACGTTTGTGCCACACAAAAACATTTCATCTACTTAAACAACAGTCACCGTATACTTGTTTCATGAGTTGGTATGATTCCGAAGTAATTTTACCAAGTTTTGCGTTAAATTTAATTACAGCTGTTTGCTCCATCTTAAAAAATCAACATGAAAAATATTCACTTCTGCAATAAACGCTCGCCTTCTCTCAACTACTTAGCGAAATGCACACAACTTGTTAGCAGTGTGCCAGCAGACGATGGATGATTGTTATGACGCATGCGGATTTACACTCACAGCGCCTTTACAATCTGCGCTCTGGGACGAGTCTTAAAACTTATTTGACGCACTGTGTAGGTGCAGAAAACCGAAATATTTGTCCATCGAAATTGTCGATTTCGTGAAATTCGAAAAACTGCTTTGGGGAAAAAGTCTTCGTTTGCAGTGAAAAACATTTCTAACTTTTTGAAAATGTGCATATCCTTAAAGATGAAGAGTTGTAGAACACATGGAAATAAAACATTTGTCGACTGGTGGGCGGAAAAGTTTAATTTTGCATGCATGAAAATAGTGGAAATTTGCGAAACGGAAAGGAGCTGGCCCACCCGGAATGACATGTTTCTATTACCCACTTCTTTTGAGTTCGACGGTTTTAATTGAATAATTTAAAAAGTTTAAAGTTTTGAAAGTTGAGGATGGTACCAGTGCACGCGTCTCGTCCGACCGCGTCCATCGGTACCAGTCGCGATATCCTGCTATGCTCGGTTCGCGAGATTAGCCCGTCCCCGTTTTCTGCTAACAAACTAACATTTGTTTACCTTCAGCTGTTATTATATAGACTAGCTGAGTGGCAACCCGACGTGTTGCATTTTTGATTTAAAATGAAATGGTTTTTATTTCTTAAAGATTGATAACTGTTTAATCACTTTTAAAAATACATTAGGATTTTTAAAAAACGAAATGATGATTTAAATTTGCCTTTTTCAAATTTTGGTTTTTGGCTTTTGAAATAATTCTTTCAAATTTCCGTTTTCAAATTTTGCTTTTTAAACAAAAAAAGAAGCTCATTCAATAGGGCAATGTCTCGCAGCATGTCACATCTCAACTCTTGCAGATTTTACTTCTTGTTTGGCGAGGAGTGGCAAAAAATTGCATAATTTAACACGGCGTTCAATGAGTATTCTTACAGCTTGTTGAATAAAAGGCTCTCAGATTACGCAAAGTCTTTAGATACGGTATCTAAACAAAGGTATATCACTAAATTAAATATTCAGGTACATCCCAGAAAGGTTTATTCAGTATGTGACCCGTATTTATTGACAGAGGAAGACTGGAGTTACGATACAAGACGTTGGCCTGAAGTAACTTATCCTGATATCTATACATCTCAACATAATAATAATCATTCTCATTATATTCTCTTAAACCTTGCGTAATATTAAAAAAAGTGTTAAAATACCTGTTACATACAACTAATATGAGGAATTTTATAAATAAACTTAAATTATTTAACTCAAAATGAAGGTATTGTCCAAAAACACATGCAAACGCATAGGAACTGCTTCTGTTTTCTGCCACCCGATAATGACGTCATCTATAGCAGAAGAAAATTGACATAGGCAGTGACGTTGCGACGTTTCGCCTTACTAGAAAAAATTCTCTAGGTTTTAACTTCTCTCCTGAAACTAAAAGTATTTCTGGTACTTTAAAATTATTTCTGGATTTCAATTATTAAATAAATGACTCGTTCTCAACTATTTTGGCATTTGGTTATTTTCCTTTTGGCAACATGGTGGAATGTAAACATTACATCTTATAGGGCAAAAATTGCTTAAAAAAATAGAAAGACAGTTCTGATGAATTCAAAATTGATGGCGGAAGAATCCTCATCACTTCCTTATTAATTAGAAACAAATTTCACGAATTTGCTGGAATTATTAGTGAGTAAAATAATAAGTCAAAAAATTACGAACTCGGCATTCAAGTTACATTAAGATACATTGCGGGAAATTTCAAAAGTGAGTTTTGTAGGTACGCTTTTTTCGAATGATAACATTTTTTCTATTAAATGTATTTGGTATATTTTTGAAGCTGAATATCTAGGAAATGCTGATAAATTATAAAATTGACATTAATAGGTGCAGAAAACCGAAATATCTGCCCATCAAAATTGCGATTTCGTGAAATTCGGAAAACTGCTTTGGGGAAAAAGCTTCGTTTGCAGTGAAAAACATTTCTAACTTTTTGAAAATGTGCATATCCTTAAAGATGAAGAGTTGTAGAACACATGGAAATAAAACATTTGTCGACTGGTGGGCGGAAAAGTTTAATTTTGCATGCATGAAAATAGTGGAAATTTGCGAAACGGAAAGGAGCTGGCCCACCCGGAATGACATGTTTCTATTACCCACTTCTTTTGAGTTCGACGGTTTTAATTGAATAATTTAAAAAGTTTAAAGTTTTGAAAGTTGAGGATGGTACCAGTGCACGCGTCTCGTCCGACCGCGTCCATCGGTACCAGTCGCGATATCCTGCTATGCTCGGTTCGCGAGATTAGCCCGTCCCCGTTTTCTGCTAACAAACTATTATTTGTTTACCTTCAGCTGTTATTATATAGACTAGCTGAGTGGCAACCCGATGTGTTGCATTTTCGATTTAAAATGAAATGGTTTTATTTCTTAAAGATTAAAAGCTGTTTAATCACTGTTAAAAATATATTAAAATTTTTTTTAAATGAAATAATTATTTAATATTCTCTTTTTCAAATTTCGGTTTCTGGCTTTTGAAATAATTCTTTCAAATTTCCATTTTCAAATTTTGCTTTTCAAACAAAAAATTTCATTCAATTAGAAAATATTCTAAAGCTTTTAACTCCTCATTTCCTAAAACTAAAATTATTTGGAACAGCTTTCTCAGACGCACCGCCCTTGGCCACAAATTGGCGCCAAAAATATTCGATGCCAACTTGACGAAAAGTTGGCGTCATAAGTTTTTGGCGCCAACCTGACGAAAAATTGGCCTAATAAACCGTCCAGTACCTATATAAATAAATACCCAATAAGGGACGGCGGATTGGGGCCTCAGACTTTGTGAAGAAAAGTCATAAAAAATAAGCTCCTGATGTACGCATATTTCTTATAGAATCTGCCGGGAAATTGTTACACTTTTTCGGCATTAGTTTCTATATATATTTTTGCATGTTTCTCTGTCTCTATCCCTCTATCTATCTATCTATCTATCCATATATATATATATATATATATATATATATATATATATACACATATGCATATACAATTGTCAATTTGCTACACGAAAACCAAGACCCAAACCGTAAGCTTCTCTGCGCACCACACTCCTTCCCATCGATCTTATTTCTGCACACCCAAACATACCCATCAGAAACATTATTCTTTTTTCTTAATTTCATTTTTAAATCACATTTCACGCAAAATATATCAGGCTTTAAAAACTTCAAATCCCACAAGAATTCGAAAAATATCATTCGATCAGAATGAATAAACCCATGTACAAGTGACTCATTTACCACCCCTTCCGTATATCTATCACAAGAATAACACCCTCTAACATTACCCAAAATCTTCGCCTGGTATTTACTAACAACATCCTTCACACTCAAAATAGCCGCCATCATAAATCTCGTAACAATTCACAGTCAAAAAACTTTCAAACTAATTCAAGTAACAACAAAAAACGATTAAATACCCATAATTGGTCAAAATAAATCACGTGATGCATCCGTCACGAAATAATCACATGATAAAAACGTCACGAATTTACAGGAGCCAGAACGTTGGCGCCTTAACTGCCTCAACTTGGCAACCAAAAAATTTCGCCAAAATCGAACGGTTACCCCGCCATACACAAAATCGCCAAACTTGGCAGGGCGAAAGCTGTACAGTCTGAGAAAGCTGTACCAATTAGTTATGGTACTTTAAAATTATTTCTGGATTTCAGTTATTAAATGACTCGTTCTCAACTAATAATTTTTCCTTTCGGCAACATGGCCGAAGGAAAATATTAAATCTCATGGGGGAAAAATTGCTTAAAAAATAGAAAGACAGGGAAGAGTTCCGTATCCTGTGCC
Organism: Dolomedes plantarius; assembly: GCA_907164885.2. Classification (NCBI taxonomy): domain Eukaryota; kingdom Metazoa; phylum Arthropoda; class Arachnida; order Araneae; family Dolomedidae; genus Dolomedes; species Dolomedes plantarius. The sequence continues at coordinate 72,169,558 of OU015493.1, read as the reverse complement.
GCTTGGCGCTATTTGGCTCGGTTTATGATTTTTTTCGCGTTTGGCGAAAAACTCAGAATAATGCAACCTACCTAAGCGACGCCATTTTTTCGGCGGCACTTAGGCTTACGGTATCCGACTATCTTCGTTGCACTTAAAAAAAAATACTTCCGTCAATTTCTGTCTTATTTTTCGAAGGGTTATAAACACAAAAACACTAAAATGATGAAAAAATAGACCATGACTGTGCAACTTTTAACAAAATGATGAATTTGTGTCGAAATTCATCAAATTTTTACAAAACGGCTCTACCTCTGAAAAAAAAATTATGCATATAACAATTTCTTTTTGTCATATGTACATAAGTACCTCCTGAGTGTAAGGAACTAAAAGCTAATCGATATCGCGGAACCTAAAAAAATTACAGATCATTATATGCAATTATATGTAAAATTTTAGTAATTTCTTATGAGATTTTCTATAAATGCAGCTATAAATCAACAAATAAAATACATAGAACTAAATCTGTAGTTCATTGCATTGTAAATATTAACAAAAACATACGTGAAAAATTTCATTGACATATCACAACATTTATTTGCATTTTTTATGAAAAATGAGTACTTCAGAAAACATAATTAAATTTTTCAACTTGTATTGAAATTATAGCTGCTGCTGACCTTTAAATCGCTCTCATTTCATTTCTAATGATCATTCAGAAAAAAAAAGAAGATTTAGAAACACAAATTTACAATCTTTAAGAAAATTAATAAAATCACTTTCGGAATGTTCCTTAAAATCGAAGTTTTAAAGGTAGTCGGATACCTAAAAACGGTACTTTTCCGTTATAAGCACTACAATCGTTTTGACGCCAATTTGGCGCATTTTTAAAAATCACCGCAGCGAGAGAAGAGTAACGCGATATAATGGCACTAATGATTGGTAAATTACAATATTAAAATATGCAAATCTCGAGATTCAAGGATCAAGAGACGATATAAGATATATTATTTTCGTGGTCATGCAGATAACGAAACTTCATGGAATGCCGTAATTTAATACGCTTACTTTAAATTGCAATGAATTTACAGTCCGTCAGAAAATCGGACCGTATTTTTACGTAATGGATTTTAAAATATGGAATTTGCCTAAAGATGAGCAGGCAGCTATTACATTACTTCAAGAATTGCAACCCGATGTGTTGCTTTTTCGATTTAAAATGAAATGGTTTTATTTCTTAAAGATTGAAAACTGTTTAATGATTTTTAAAAATATATTAGAATTTTTAAAGAACGAAATAATTATTTAAAAGTCTCTTTTTCAAATTTTGGTTTTTGGCTTTTGAAATAATTCTTTCAAATTTCCGTTTTCAAATTTTGCTTTTTACACAAAAAAGTTCATTCAATTAGAAAAAATTCTAAACGTTTTAACTTCTCCTTTTCTGAAACTAAAATTATTTCTGGTGCTTTAAAATTATTTCTGGATTTCAGTTAGTAAATGACTCGTTCTCAACTAATACTTTTTCATTTTGGCAACATGGCGAATGTAAATAGAAATTCTCATGGGCGAAAAAGTGCTTAAAAAAATAGAAAGACAGTTCTCAGGAATTGGTGGCGGAAAAATTGGTGGCGGAAGAATCCTCATCAGTTGCTCATTAATTAGAAACAAATTTCACGAACTTGCTGGAATTATTAGTGAGTAAAATAATAAGTCGAAAAATTACGAAATCCCCATTCAGTTACATTAAAATACTATGGCGATGAGCGCGGGAAATTTCAAAAGTGAGTTTTGTAAGTACGCTTTTTTAGAATGATATCATTTTTTCTATTAAATGTATTTGGTATATTTTTAAAGCTGAACATCTAGGCAATGCTGATAAATTATAAAATTGACATTAATAGGTGCAGAAAACCGAAATATTTGTCCATCAAAATTGTCGATTTCGTGAAATTCGGAAAACTGCTTTGGGGAAAAAGCTTCGTTTGCAGTGAAAAACATTTTTAACTTTTTGAAAATGTGCATATCCTTAAAGATGAAGATTTGTAGAACACATGGGAAAAAAATTTGTCGACTGGTGGGCGGAAAAGTTTAATTTTGCATGCATGAAAATAGTGGAAATTTGCGAAACGGAAAGGAGCTGGCCCACCCGGAATGACATGTTTCTCTTACCCACTTCTTTTGAGTTCGGCGGTTTTAATCGAATAATTTAAAAAGTTTAAAGTTTTGAAAGTTGAGGATGGTACCAGTGCACGCGTCTCGTCCGACCGCGTCCATCGGTACCAGTCGCGATATCCTGCTATGCTCGGTTCGCGAGATTAGCCCGTCCCCGTTTTCTGCTAACAAACTAACATTTGTTTACCTTCAACTGTTATTATACAGAGGTAGTGCAGAACTAAATATTGACACGATATATTAATTTAGGATGGCGTTAAGCAAACTTTTAAATTGAGTTTAAGAAGGAGGACTTAACTGTTATAAGGTACAGAATTTTCTCTATATTGTGCTGAGATAATAATTATTAACATTATGGGGGAAAATATTGAATCAAGAAAAGGAAATAAAAAATGTTAATGCTAAGTATGCAAATACGAAAATCAGAATAATTTTTAAAAATCTGAAATGTACAAAGATTAATACATTTCCGTTTTATTTACTATATTTATCTATAGTAGTTGGTACCCGTCAAAAAATGGCGGTTGCAGAGTAAATAAATGTACAAATAGACAAATTATACTCAACACATCATTGACAAATGTTAAAAATCATAATATTAAGAATAGAGAAATACACTTTAAAGAATTACTGTTGAAGCCAATAAAAAGAAATATGGTTACTCCACAGCGGAAAATAAGCAATTTCTGTCATGTTTAATTCCATATCTCTCAAAGATAATTAAAAATAAAAATGGCAGAGAGATAGCTAGAGATACTCCTCGGAATAAACGAATTAACGCTTTCATGCAGCATCGTGCTTAGTACATCTTAGCATATCTAAAGCCAGATTTAAACATGTTACAGAGTATGTGCAGATAGAAATTGATGTGTTTATGAAGCCTCGTGCTTAGTGAGTATCTAAAGCCAGAATTTAAACATGTCACTGAGCATGCGAAGAAAGCAATTTTTAATTGTAAATTATTGCTAAGTAGTAGAAAAAGTGGTTACAAAAAGCCAAATTTGACACATCTATAGATTAAAATATATCGTTTCAAACCAAAATGAAGTAAATTGGTGCAGTTGTTTGCTCTCACGGACTTCCCAAAAAATCGGATTAGCAACTTAAATATATAGACTAGTTGATACCCGTCAAAACATGACGGCTAGATAGTGCATAAATGTACAAATACACAAATTATTCTCATCATTAGCAGATGTTGAAAATCATAATAATGCGCAGAAACAAATTAATGTGTTTAAGCGGTCTCGTGCTTAGTGAGAATCTAAAGCCAGATTTCAAAATGTCGCTGATCATGCGAAGAAAGCAATTTTTTTTTAAATGGTAAATTATCGCTAATTAAACAGCGCGAATTAATCAATTTCCCTCAGGTTAAATCCTATATGTCACAATCATAATTATCATAAAAAAGTGGTAGAGAGAGATCTAGAGAGATCCTCGGAATAAACGTGTTTATCATTAAAATACGTCACTGAACATGCGCAGACACAGTGAGTTTCTAAAGCCAGATTTAAACATACCACTGAGCATACGCAGAAATCAATTTTTAATTGTAAATTATCGGCGATTAATAGAAATCGCGGTTGCAAAAACCAAATTTGACAAATCTACAGATTGCAATCTTTCGTTTCAGGCCAAAATGAAGTAAATTGATGCAGCAGTTTTCTCTTTAGTAGCTCTATAGTATATATATATATATATACACTGCTGGCCACCCAAATTGCAACACCAAGAAAGACAAGAGATATCACAACAAAATTTATTTTGTAGATAACATGTTGACCAAGTATCAAATGATTAAATTTATAGACTTCTGTGAAGTGTGGTTCCTGCCAAAATCAGTAGCCAGAGTAGCCGCCATTGTTGTAGATCACCGCTGCCACACGCCTCGGCATTGATTCAAAGAGACTTTGGATGAGTTCTTGGGGTACAGCAGACCAAGCAGCTTCCACACGCTGCCAAAGTTGATCTGCTGTGGCAGCTGGGGATGGAATCTGGGTCAATCGTAGAGCAACCATGAACCACATGTTTTCTATCAGCGAAAGATCCGGAGAGCGAGGGGGCCAGGGAAGCAATTCAATCTGGCGATTGACGAAGAGCCGTTGGACAATGCGTGCCACGTGTGGTCGCGCATTATCCTGTTGAAATATGGCTGTGGGCAAGCCCTGAAGGTAAGGAAGGACAACTGGCTCCAACACCTCGGAGATGTAGCGCTGGCTGTTTAAAGTACCGGCAATGCGTACTAGATATGTGCGAGAGTGATATCCAATACCGCCCCATACCATAATACCCGGTTCATGACCAGTGTGGTGGTGCATAACGCAGCTGTTCAGCATCCTCTCTTCACGGTGTCTCCAGACTCGAATGCGACCATCGTGGTGTTGCAGACAGAAGCGTGACTCGTCAGTAAAGACAATTTCATTCCATTCTGCCGTCCACATCCTTCTGTCATCGCACCATTAGCGGCGGAGACGTCTGTGGTTCTGCGTCAAGGGTAGACAAAGCAATGGACGTCCTGCGGACAGACCACTCTGCTGTAAACGGCGTCGAATGGTACGTGCAGACACTGGATGATGCGTTACAGACTGCATGTGCAGTGCTATGGTTCGTGATGTGACTGAGCGATCCGTCACTGCCATGCGCACAGTTTACCTGTCATCAGTTGCAGTGGTGCGCTGAGGTGGATGCGATCGAACACGCCGGTCCGTCGTACCCTCCTGCATCCAACGATCACATATCCGCATTGCAGTTGTTTGGTTTCGTCCAACACGACTACCGATTTCCCTGAAAGATAACCCAAAATCTCGGTAGGCCACTATCCTTCCTCTGTCGAACTCGGATACTTGATCAAAAGATGATTGCTGTTTTCGACGAGGCATAATTGATCGTTTTTTTGAAAGAACCACAAGAAAAACACAATTGCCGAACTTGAAATCGTCGAAATCTCCAAGCCTTAAATAGCGCTTTGAAGTGGCGCCACAGGTGCACGTGATGTGCGTCTGCGCTGAAATTCTAATTATTTGCATATCTCACCTCCTCTAATGCATGTTGTAAATTTCATGTTATTTGCATGTTTCCTTCAGGGTGTTGCATTTACAGTGGCCAGCAGTTTATATATATATTTTTATATGCATGTATATATAAGGAGTACTTAATAAGGAGTTAAAAAATATTTAATTTATGTGTTTCAGATAAAGGATTTTCCACTTATACTCTACTAAAATTTACATAATATGTTATCCCACATATTATGCATAAATACTAATTTATGAACTAATCGAAAAATATATATTTTTGACATAAAAAAATAATAATAATTTTTCTCTTTAACAATAATTGGATGAAAATATTTTTACCAAAATTGAAGAGCTAAAAGACATATTTAATAGGGTGAATACGAATAAAAAAATGTGTTATTTACTAAGCATGATTTGATTATAATCCACTGTTTTCAACCTCTTAAGACATTATTATGACTATAATTGTTATGACTATATCTTCCGGACATAAATACTCCATTCTTCAGCAAGTGTCACTATCACCTAACAATCCATCCTTTGCTAGACAAGAGACGCATCGTTATTGTCACGGCCATGATTTATTCTCAGAATAAGCGACCGGAAAATCTGGGGTAAAAGGAATTATGAATTACGGAAGACTCTAAAACAGTGCCTGCATTCTGAAAGGAATAACTTAACTATATGTTTATGACGAATGATAAACCATCCGGTGAATGATAAAATTAGTAAAACCAATGCTTTATTTATTCAATTGTACACTGAAAAGCCACTGAATTAGGGATACCTACCTAGTAACGAGTTGGGCGTACTCTGGCCTTGATAACGGCTGCCACACGACGAGGCACAGATTCAACAAGTTTCTGGAAACGTTCCACGGGAATGGCTTGCCAAATATTGGCTAAAGCTGTCCATAATTCAGTAAGGTTCTTTGGTGCTGTTTGATGGCCTTTCACGCCTTGTTCCAATACATCCCAAAGATGCTCAATAGGATTTAAGTCTGGGCTTCTAGATGGCCAATTCATGACAGAGAAGTCAGAGGAATACTCATCCAACCAGCCACTAGCCAACCGGGACTTGTGAGAGGTACAGTTGTCTTGCTGGAAAACTCCATTACCGTGCGGATAACAGAACAACATAAACGGAAGGAGGTGATCTCCCAGCAACTCTACGTACCGAATTGCATTGAGGGAGGTTGATACACGTACCAAAGATCCCAAACTGTGCCACGAAAAACCACCCCAGACCATGATTGAGCCACCATGCCCTTGTACAGTTCCAGCCAGGCATGCAGGATCCATGGCTTCATGAACCTGAAGCCATATTCTCAGCCTCCCGTCGGCGTTAAGTAGTCGGAATCGAGACTCATCACTCCATGCTACTCGTTTCCAGTCCTCTACACTCCAGTCTCTGTGCTCTCTTGCCCAGGCAAGACGTGCAGCCCGATGGCGAGTATAGAGCAATGGTACTCTCGTAGGTCGATGGCTCCCGAAACCCATACGGTTCAGAGAGCATTGCACAGTCCGTTTACTGACTGTACGACTAGCACCGTCATTAAACTGGGTGGTAATTTGAGCTAATGTTTGGCTTCGCTGGCTACGTACAATACGCCTGAGCCGTCTCTCACCACGTACTGTCAAGGCTAATTGTCCTTTGCAGTTTACCCGATCGCTAGTTTTTTTCCACCATCCATGTATTCTTGGTATACTCTTGACACTGTCGACCTTGAAAATCCTAGCTGTCTGACGATTTCGGAAATTGAATGGTCCATGCGTCGCTCACCTACGATTTGTCCGCGATCGAAGGAGTCTAAATCAGGCAGTTTACCCATACTGGCAATTCCAACAACTAATTCAGAACAACCACAGTACGCGCTATATATGCAGTTACCACAGCGCCCTCACTTACGCATACATGATGCGCAGCGCTACACAATTTGCATAGGCTTTGCTATCCCTAATTCAGTGGCACTTCAGTGTATATCAAACTCTCCTCATTTTTTCTCTGTTTGAAGTTTGACATTTCAGATACTCATTATTTTTCTAATGTGTTAGGAAACCTCAAAGCTTCTAAGTTAAAGAATTATTGGTAAAATACATACAGTTGTCAAATTATTCTCCCATTGAGACTTTATATATATATATATATATATATATATATGTGTGTGTGTGTGTGTGTGTGTGTGTGTGTGTGTGTGTTGTGTGCAAACAACATACAAAAGATTTCGACAATATACAAGAAGCAGCGTATAAATATACTAGCAGAATGCCCGTTCTTCGCTACTGAGAACATTCAAATTAAATACAATGGTCAATGTATACAATTAATGCATGTATATATATATATATATATATATATATATATATATATATATATATATATATATATATATATATATAGGAGAAAAAGGTATTACGGACCTCTCTTTTGTTTTTGGCTCACTGTGGTCATACTAAAGACCGATTTTCATATTTTTGAGCTCTAACCTCTTACATAACTCACCATCTAAACATCCTTAAGCGGATTTGCCATTAAATTAAATTTTAAGATGTATAAAATCACATAAGTGAAAATAGTCAAAACTAGCATATGGCCCAAAGTGGAGGGTAATATGGACCCCCACCTATTTTACCAAAAAATTCATATATCTATCTATTAAACAGCTGGAAATAAAAAACAGAAAAGTTTTGAAATGAAAAAGTAAAAGACAGATAATATTTTATTAAACAGCTGGGTCATCAAATATTATCTATATAAAAAAACTTCCATTTTGATGACAAAAGTCGCAAATATAAAACTCAGCTTCAGCTCCGGTGCACTCATAATAAGTCAAATGTAGACTCATCCCACAACGAATCCAAAGTTCTCCTCATGTGTCATATTTGAATGTAACTTCACAGAATATGCCCTATGCTTTTTGCTGGTCTGGGCCATCTCTGTAAACATATGGGCTTGTATCCACCCACAGGGATGAGCTCTTCCAATTGCTCTGGATGGGGCTCCATTCATAAGCTGATCCGTTAAGATTTTACGAGGAAATATCCTCATTGGTGGAAAATATGTTCCCCCAGCACTCATGCAGCAAACCACAGTTACCAGAGAACCTCGGTCAGCTGTAGTCAGAGCTCTCCTTTAGTCCCATTTCCCCGTATCTTAGCTTCTGGATAGCCTCAACCATCTTCACCCCATCCCAACTTCTGCGCACTACAGCGTCGTTGCTAGCGGGAGATTTCTTCTCAACTGGCATTCTTAGCTTCCAGAATAAACGAGAAGGATTACAAAACATGAAAATAAAATGTATCACAATGAAATCCTATGTGGAATTGCATTTTCTCACAGAAACATTATTATTACATTATCGAAACCGGTCGTTGGTAATATGGACCCGGGTCCATAATACCAGCACCCATGGGGTCCATATTTCAAACAACGATATCTTAGAATCAAACTTATATTTCACATTATGAATTACATCGAATTTAATTTCAAACTAGCTCAAAAGGAACTTCGTGTCGTGTAGAATAAGGCACATGAATCAGTTTCTACAAAACATAGTAGTAGATATGTAAGATATTTACTTTTACTTTCCACACAAAAAGTTTGAAAACTCGAAAAACAAACAATTGTCCACAGGACATCATTCGCGAGTGAACTGGGGTCAATGACCTTGACTATCCATTTCAGCCACCTAAGAGCTCTAGATCACAGCTATAATTAGTGCCTGCACCTGCGCATAGGGCAGATATTAAGGGGGTCCATAATAAATGCAGGGTCCACAACCCCCCCTTCTCCTATATATATATATATATATATATATATATATATATATATATATATAATAAATACAATGATCAATGTATGCAATTGATGTAAAAAAAAACAAAGAAATATATTTATAAAAAATCATACCGGATATTTTTATAGACAAAATAATGTAGAAGAAAATATTCAAATTAAATATAATAGAAGATACTAAAGAATATATTACAGTTAATAGTGTATAGTTTCAGGAACATATCTTTTACTGTAATAGTTCTTTGGATAATGTCAAATCGTCTGCCGCCTTAGAAAATTTTTTTGTATATTTAGTTGTTATGCACGTGACGCAAAATTAGTTTTTAAAGTATCACAAAAGGGAAAGAAACCACGTGATCAGCATTTAATAAATTAAATTCTAAAAATTAATCTTCAAAAATTCGCCAAAAATCAGAAAATGGAGGTAAAGTTTCGAAAAAGATTTCATTTTAAAGGAACTTTTAGGATATTTCTTGTGATATGAATTTCATAACCCTCAGATTATTATTTTAAATGCAAACTTAAAAAGAAGTTACAAAAACAGCTTAAAAATTTAATTTTAAAAAATCAAAGAAGAATTTTTCAAAAATTCCTCTTAGTGCACCCCTACACTATAAGAAGAATCGCCATGCAAAATTTCAGCCCTTTAGGTCCAGCGAATTGGTCTGTGCTTTATATGTCAGTCAGTCAGTCAGTCAGTCAGTTATAGGACTGTTTTATATACATATATAGATAAAGGTAGATTAAACATATAATTTAATGATAATTAAACGCACGCATATTTGCATTCTGCATATGGTTCAATATCATTTATTTATGTGCTAAAATAATATTTGATTTGTATGAATGCAATTAAAAATTTTATACTTATATGTTACAAAAATTTACATAATATGTTATCTACCATATTATGAATAGGTACTAATTTATTTATTACTAGCGGCCCGTCCCGACTTTGTCTGGGTTGAACAAAATATTATACCAATAAATTTCCAGTTGATAGCCAATAAATTGTAAATCTTTTTTTACCTTAAATGTCCAATAAAAAGCGCAGTTCCAAATGTAGTTTTCTTCAATAAACCCTTTAACGTTGCCAGTTTCAAAAATCCTTTTTGTATTTATCAATACCTCCTCTACTTGAATTTTAAAAATATTAAACCTTTTCCTTACGGTGTGGGATAGCATATATTCGAAGCACATACTCTCGAAAAATACGGTGTGATGTCGGTAGACATATAGTCTCGAATTCCATTTCGTTGTGACTTTCCTAACGTCTTTGCCCCCAAAGAACAATTGGGTGACATTCTGGGAACGGAGGGTCAATCTTGCCGAAAAGGACTGAATAATAATCGTTTGTTGTTCTAGCTAGAGGCTATTTCTTTTCAAGCGAGAGACATCAGATGGGTGGTTCTCCCGCGGTTCATCCATTTTCAGCCTTTTAAGAGATGAAAGAGACACGGAGTGCCGGTGAACTACTATTGAAATTATTCTTCAATAGTAAGAAAGCAATTAACCACTCTTTCCCCTGACCCCCCCACGCTGAATGTCCCCCACGTAAGATGGGGATAGGGAGTAGATAACATTTTCCCGTTGTAAAGAGCGATTTCGAAAAACGGACCCCGTAAGCTAAAGGATGTTGATATGGTTACGCTAAGGATCGTTGAAGACTTTGGCACAAAAAGCTGTAGAGGACAGTAGCGGTAACAATGGAGATTGTTAAGATTAAGCCCCTAACTTTATTTCTACTGATCAGATATACATAATATATAGCCTATGTCCATCTGGAATAATGTACCTTTCAAACATTGAAAGAATTTTTCAAATAGGTGCAGTGGTTCTGGAGATTACACTCCCCGTACAAAATCGCTCTCTCTTTATATATAAGTATAGATTCAAACAATTATATTTTTTACTGAAATATAATATTAATCTTACGCATGAAGTCTTTTCGGTATAAGATGTATTTTATTAAAATTCCATATCCAAGAACCCATTTAAAGTGTCAATATTTATGAAGAAATGTTAAGGAAGAAAATCTACAAAAAGTTTTTAAAAAGTCTACAAAGTAAATAAATCTTATCGGCTTACTATAATCTATTTTTTATCAATCGTAACGCATCCTAAAATCCAGCACCAGAATTTGAAGAAAATCTGAAATTAACTGAACATGATTTGATGATAGGCCACTTTATCCTACCTCATAAAACACTATAATGACTGTATCTTCGAGACACCTTAAGAACTCCATTCTTCAGCATGTGTCACCATCACCTAACCATCCATCCTTTTCTAGACAACAGAGGCATCGTTATTGTCACGGCCAAGATTTATCACAGAATTTGAGCTACTGGAAAATCTGGGGTAAAAGGAATTATGATTTACGGAAGGTATTGAACAAAACCTGGAACAAATTGAATGCATTGTGAAAGAAAGGACGTAACTATCTGTTTATGATGAATGATAAACCATCCGGTGAATGATAAAATTAGTAAAACCAATGCTTTATTTTATCCAATTGTATATGAAACGCTCCTCGGATTATTTTTCTCTTTTGAAGTTTGACATTTCAGAAACATGTTATTTTTCTAATTTGTTAGGAAACCTGAAATCTTCTAAATTAAAGAATTATTGATTAAATAAATGTACAATAGTTGTCAGATTATTCTGTCACTGAAAAGGAAGGACATAACTATCTGTTTACCATGAAAGATAATGCATCCGGTGAATAATAAAATTAGTATATCTAATCTTTCAAATACTCAGTTTTATATGAAACGTTAAAACTTAGAAATTGGTATAAAAGGGGGGCAGGGGTGAAAGCGTCAATTTCAAAGATCCGATCTTCCATGGCCCTAAATGCAGTCTACTGCCCTTATAAATTAGTAAATCCAGTCTTTCATATATTCAGCTATATATGAAACGGACATTTTTTTCTAAAGTTTGCTCTTGAAAGAAAAATTCTTCCTCCTACTTGGGCTTCTGTATGTTAAAACTATATATATACGAATTTAATAGACTTACACAGTAAAATTATTGATTCGGTAACAGTCAATGTAATATGAATAGTTCATAAATTTAGTTTAAAAAACGAATTTTTTCCAGTAAAATGGTTTCTTATCACGTCCGTAGCACCTTAAATATATTTTTTACGTATAATCGATGAAGTTCAAAAAATAGCTCTCACATAATTTTTGTGGATATAGAAATAGAAATTCCTCTTTCCATGGAGTCTTATATATCAGACTTTAAGTAAAAGGATTCATGAGCATATTTTATCTAATATAGTCAAGCAGAATACTCTTCTTTTTTTCTTCGTTAAAATCCTTACTTTATATTGCTAACTTTGCTGAAAAGTTTTCGCTCACGCTTAATTTAAAAATTAATAATTTTTGTTGAAGAACGTGCAGAGAGGGTTTTTAATTAAATGAATATCAAAGCTTTTTTTATACTTCTCAGGAATTAAACATTTCTACTAATTATTTTCAAAATATAGTAAGGGTAAAAATGGATTAAATGTAAATTAAACCTTATTAATTAAAAATCAAAATTTTGCGAATCAAATTCCCCAATAATTGGAAATGAAAGAGGCTTTTTTTTCAATTTTATTCACGAGATGGAAATTTATTGAAATTTTTGATTTGAATTGAAATCTAATTTTAGAATATTTTGTTCGTGTATAAAATCTTACATTAGACATGAAATAGGAGACTAATGATGATATTTCAAAATTCCTTAAGTATTATTTATATGAGTAAAAACTGAAAAGCATTTCCCTAAGATTTTCACGACAAAAACTTATTATATTTCAAGAGTGTACGATTGAAAAGTTATCACATATCGCCCATTACCACCCCAGTAAAGTTATTCATTCAAATTATAAAATTTGCTTTTTGATGTAATATTTATAGTGATCTTATATTGTGTTTAATACTACTTCTGCTATTTGATTTGAATTTCGAATGTTTTCATCAAACATAGTTTATGTTTGTAACATATTATCTTTAATTTTTATTACCTATCGATTACGTTATGGGATTTTTTTCCGTCCAAATTCTTGAAAATACCTCGCACTACTTCAAATCACTTTCATCCGGGTGAGCTATAAGGTAGAAAGACAGTTTAGAGTATACTGTTTGGACTGCTCTTTTAAATATACTGACCAGGTAAAGTGGATAAATTTGCCAAAAGGGAAAGATAGATTGTAACAGTTGTGAGTAATATTGTTAGACTGTGAACAACTCTTAAGAAAGTGTAAACTTGACAAAGGCTTTTCATAAAATCAGGAAGTTTCTAATATAAATATAGATGGTATAAAGAGGAATAATTTTTGACGTTGGTAACGAATATCGAAACAACATAAGTATATTTTTTATAGTTTGGATTATTAATTTGCATGCGACTGGATACCACTATAATTATGATATCAGGGATCTATTGTATTCCGCCTAATTAAAGAGTTTTATAATTTTACTAGCTCAATATCCATACTTCGCTACGGGATACATTCAACTTAAATACAACGGTCAATGTATGCTAATAAGGCCTATATATATATATATATATATATATATATATATATATATATATATATATATATATATATATATATATATATATATATATATATATATATATATCTATATATATATATATACATATTTATATATATATATACATATATATATATATATATATATATATATATATATATATATATATATATATATATATATATATATATGTATATATATATATGTATATATATATATATATATATATATATATATGTATATATATATATATATATATATATATATATATATATATATGTATATATATATATGTATATATATGTATATATATATACATATATATATATATATATATGTGGGGTTTTGGGGGGAATAATCACAAACAGTGTTAACATGCGTAACATTTATTTAAAGAGGGGCATTATTTACAGGGGGAACTAACGTCTAAAAGGGGGAAAAAACAAGCAACGCGGCACACACACGTGCACGCTCGTCCGAAGCAAAACATCGTCTATCTCTTCTGTTCTTCGCGGCGCCCGCTAGGTGGCGCTCGCCGGGGTTACAGGGGCGCACTCCATATGAGAGTGGCATGCATGGGGCTGTATGGATGGCATCCCACATCGGCCATCCGACAAAAAGCATCTGCCCCCAGATGCTGGTAGGGGCACAAACAAATGCAGGTGACAATTTATTATGACGAAATGAAAAAAAAAAGGTATAAAAGTTATAAGAAATACACATAGGTTATAATACTAGCAAAATGAGCTGGAAAAGAAAATGAAAAATATAACACTAATTGTAGTAATATCTAAACAGCAAAACAATCCTGGCTAATGAAGTATTCCTGAAAAAGAAAAAATAATAATGAAAACATAGTTCAAAAATCAAAGTATGTTATGTAAAGTTATGAGTCCACGGTTTCATGAACTCGATGCATGTACTGGTATGCATGGGTCCGTCGAAATGTCCACACTTTTGAACATCGTAGGTGTCGTTGGGCTTAAGTTTGATGATCTTGTAGGGTCCGAGGAACTTTGGATGGAGTTTTAAACGAGGTCCGAATTGGGTGCGTTTTATGGCGACAAGATCGTGCAACTTGAACTTCGGAGGTAACTTTCATCGTAGATTGTAGGTTTTACTGTTTTCGTCTTGCACTCTTAAAATCTGTTGTTTGGCGTCTTTGCGGAGGTCGTTTTATAAACTCAGTTTGTATTTCGTCATTCAACAGGTCTGTGATTTGGAGATTGTTGCGGACACGCATTTTTGTACCGAAAAGCAGTTCAAAAGGAGTCGTCTTAATGCTGCGTTGGAAAGTTGAGTTAATAATTTGCTGAACATGATTTGTATGGAGTGGGGTGTTCTCTTTTGGTAAAGGGTGTAGGAGTCCTTCTTGTTTACCACACTTGCGGTTCGTCAAGATGCATGGAATACAGTTGGCAATACACCTGGCAATTTTATCTTTTAAATTAGGTATGTAAAACTGTTGTTTGAGTTGCTCCTCAATTTTCTTAGTAGCAAAATGTCCATTCTCGTGTGCGTCTCTGATAATGCCATCTTGCATAGAGTCTGGAACGACTAGAACTTCGTAACCGTCAACTAACTTGTAGAGAAAATTTGCTTTGAAAAAATAATCGTTATAATGTTTAGTTTGAAGAATTTCTTTAATTGCTTGAATGTTAGGGTCGTGTGACTGAGCATTTTGTATTTCGAAAGTCAGTAAATCGGTGGTAATGAGCATCGTCGGATAGCGGCTTAGCGCATCAACATGAGCCATCTTCGCTCCAGTTCGATGTTGAATTGTATAATTGTAATCTTCTAATAATAGTGCCCATCGAGCAATTTTAGCACTGAGATCGCGCTTGCTCATAGTGAGTTTGAAGGCGTTACAGTCTGTTACTATGGTAAATTTTTTACCAAGTAGATACACTCTAAATGTTTGCAATCCATGAATTACGGCTAACATCTCGAGTTCATAACTTGAATAATTTTTCTCAGCGTCGGATGTAGATTTGCTTGCAAAATATACAGGGTGAAAACAGTTATCATTAGTGGATTTCTGAAGAAGAATGCATCCAAAACCATGGATAGAAGCGTCAGTATGCAATTCAGTTTCGCTTTTCTGATTATAAATATTAAGAACGGGTTTATTAGCCAAACATTGCTTCAATTGATAAAAAGCATTTTTCTCGTTTACACCAAAATGGAAAATAGTAGATTTTTTTAGAAGGTTAGATAGAGGATTAGCGATAACTGAAAAGTTTTGGATAAATTTACGGAAGTAACCAGCCAAACCAAGGAAACGTTGGACGTCTTTTTGATTTTTTGGTTCCGGATAATTTAGAACGGCGGCTGTTTTAAGAGGGGAGGGAAATAACTGTCCGTTTTGAATAATATGGCCAAGGAACTCAATTTGTGTATGAAGGAATTTACATTTTCGAAAGTTTATCTCAAGACCGTAGTCAGAAGCGACAGAAAAGACTGATTTTATTTTTTCAATATTTTCCTCTTCATCTTTAGCAGGAATGATTAAGTCATCCATATACAACAATATCTGACCTGATAAAATGAGATCTTTAAAGACTGTATTAACAAATCGCTGAAATACGGAAGGTGATGTACAAAGACCAAAGGGAACTTTAAGAAACTGAAACTGACCTGAATGTGTCACGAAGGAAGTATAACGTCGACTGTCTTTATGAACATTAACATGGAAAAATCCATTTTTAAGGTCTAGAGTACTGAAAACACGAGCATTCTGAAGTTTATCGAGTAAGTCGTCAATGAGAGGTAAAGGGTATCTATCCTTAACTATATGTTTATTTAATTGTCTATAGTCGATGCAAAGTCGTGGGGTTCCGTCTTTCTTTTTTACAAGAACAACCTGACTCGAGTAGTCTGATGAACAGGGTTCTATTATGCCGTCCTGAATCCAAGTATTAACTTGTTTATCTACAATATCTCTCTCAGTAAATGGTAAACGTCGTGGTCTGTAGCAGATGGGAATCGAAGTATCAACTTGTATATGCATTTCGATATTAGTAGTTTTGATTTTATGGGGTTTATAATTGGTCACGAGGTGTTGAATGGTATTTCTCTGTTGTTTAGTAGCACTAGGGCCTATGTCAGGGCTAGAATCATCTATTACCAATATATTACTAATAAGAGTAACGTCTTCGTCTATAGCGTCAAAATCTAAAGGTTTATGAATCGAAAGTCCGTCTTTAGTGATAGTGAATTCAGCCTGTGCAAGTACATTCATACCAATTATCAAATCTACTGGCATAGTATTATCGTCAACAACACAAATATCAGCGGTAAATAATTGACCATCAATAACAATTTGGGATTTGAAAGAACCAATCGGCTTAATTTTTCCATTGCCAAAAGCCGTAAGCAATGTACTAGAGTTATTAAGAACAGGGGATCCAATTTTAGTATACGCTCGCTTTAACATAATCGTAGCCATCGAACCTGTGTCAATTAACGCGTTGAAAGAGACATGGTTAAGTGTAACATCCTTGTACATTAAATTTGAAGTAGTTGAATTCAGCGTATTAACATTAGTTTCTCTCTGTGTGTGTAAATCATTTGATTTTGAACAATTTGCGGCGATGTGGCCAAAATTTCCACAAGAAATACATTTTGGACCGCGATGTTTGTCTGGACAAAATTTAGATATATGGTTAAAATTAAAACAATTATAGCACATTTGTTTACTTTGAGCATGAGGACGAAATGCTTCTGGTTTCATCTCACGTCTTGGGTTTGAAATTTTATGATACACGTCATCACGTTTACGAATGTAGTTAGAACCGAAATGGTCAGTTGAGGATTTACATCTATTTCTGTCAAAAATCTTTTCATAAATTTTGAGTTTCTGTTTGAATTCCGTAATTTTAGTACAACCATACAAAATTAATTTATTACACGGAGCGTCTGGAATATTATTTATGCAATACTCAATTATACTAGCGTCGTCCACGGCAAAGTCAAGGGCTTGCGAAGCTAACTCGCGAAGAGCAATTAAATATTCTGTAAGAGATTCATTTGGTTTTAACTTTCGATTTCGCAACTGTCGATGTAACTCAGCGCTCGTAATTTTCGAACCAAACTCCTCAATTAAAGCTTCTTTTAAAGAACTAAAAGTGTTTAGATTACGTTGGCTCTGAATAAATAATTTAGCGGATCCAGAAAGATTAGTTTTGACAAAAATCACTTTATGCTGATCTGTTAATTCTGGTAAAAGAGATAAATTATCCTCTACGTCGCGCAAAAAACTTTGAATAGTATAC
Source organism: Dolomedes plantarius (assembly GCA_907164885.2). Classification (NCBI taxonomy): domain Eukaryota; kingdom Metazoa; phylum Arthropoda; class Arachnida; order Araneae; family Dolomedidae; genus Dolomedes; species Dolomedes plantarius. Next base: position 72,151,771 of record OU015493.1, on the reverse strand, counting down.
GCATTGCTACCAGTAAATTTTCGCATAGAACAGGAAACATCTCTCAAAACAAGCCATAAATTAGAATAAGGAACGGGAGTGTCAATTTCGGATTGTTGTTTAGGCGAAAAAGAATTCGTATAAGCGTTTTCGACTGTGGCAAGAGCATCAGCCGTCTCTGATTGTTGTGTCTGCGCGAAAGAACTTGGCGCTAATTCGTCATTCTCATCAAAGTCAGAACTCGGTTGAAAAAAAGTTAAATTCGAAAGTGCGTCAAAAATGGAATCACATAGTTTGTCTTTAGAACCGTCGGAATCAATATGCAAAATATTAGCAACACAGATAAAATCATTTAATGAATATGTTTTTATTATGGATTTCTTTCGCGAATTCAAATCGAAAGTTACAGGGAAATTCTGAAAACTGCGTAATTTAGATCGGGATGATCGATCAAATGTATCATTAAAACAAATCGAAAACAATAATTTAATACTTTTAGTTGGTGCACAGCTGAGTGCTTGTGCGATTGGCACAATATCGTTTAGTGAAACTGAACACATATTGACACAACAAAAAAAAAGTACTCATTGAATGCAGACTTCTAAACAGAATAATCCAACAATTTGTATATCTCACTCAACTCAGTCCTCGGCACGTCATGAAAAATTGATAAGTAATCCGTGGAGAAGTCACATCAGCAAAATACTTCGTTCAAACCGTCTCGAATTATACGTCTGAGGTAAAATCGGTAAATATCAGCTGTAAACGTCTTTGAAACTATCACGTCAAATGGAGAGTTGATACGGCAGGCATGGGTGATCTAGAGGATTAAAGGGTAAAAGGAGGCCAGAGCCCCCATCTGTGGGGTTTTGGGGGGAATAATCACAAACAGTGTTAACATGCGTAACATTTATTTAAAGAGGGGCATTATTTACAGGGGAAACTAACGTCTAAAAGGGGGAAAAAACAAGCAACGCGGCACACACACGTGCACGCTCGTCCGAAGCAAAACATCGTCTATCTCTTCTGTTCTTCGCGGCGCCCGCTAGGTGGCGCTCGCCGGGGTTACAGGGGCGCACTCCATATGAGAGTGGCATGCATGGGGCTGTATGGATGGCATCCCACATATATATATGTATATATATATATATGTATATATGTATATATATATATATATATATATATATATATATATATATATATATATATATATATATATATGTATATATATATATATATATATATATATATATATATATATATATATATATATATATATATGTATATATATATGTATATATATGTATATATATATATATATATATATATTTATATATATATATATATATATATATATATATATATATATATATATATATATATACGCTTTCACCTGCACGCTTTTCACCTGCCGCAATAACCCCGAGAGAGTTCGGTGATGATTTTTCTGAATAAAAAGTTTAGTAAAGATCGCATGTGTCGTCGGATTTCTTCTGGGTCACGACTACAGGATTAAATCACTTAACATCACCGTAGCATGGGAGGTTCGACGTCTACAGTTAACCTGTGGTCAATCTCCCATGTTACACACACACACACACACACACACTGTTATAAAGACTCATGGAGTATATCTATAAATATTCAGGTCTTTATAACTGTCTCTCATAACTGCCATACATTGGCAGAAAAGAAAAATTATTTATTGCCAAAAAAGGCGATGCACGCCAAATCTGGTGTATTGAGCCTGTATTGCGCAGGCGCGAAGTACAGATTGGCGCATGTCGTGGCTAGCTTCAAAAAGTAGCGGGAGACAGCCCTTGGACGTGTAGGAGGTTGGTGACTTTTGGGAACGTGTGTTGAGGATCGAGAGTGGGGGTGCGTGGCATGGCCTAGTATAAGTATTTACCTTTTTATTATGTTTAGTTAAAATAAATTTCTTATTTGCTCCTTAAACCCCTTGTCTGTAATTTAATTTTCTGTAGTAGATAATTGTTTCCTAGGTATGAATAATTTGAGTATTGTAATATGCTTAGCACGTGGGTCAGGCTATATGTAGGGTTAAGTATTTTCTTGCTAAGCTAAGTGCTGTTAACCTAAAGTAAATATTCTACTTAATCTATGTTACCAGAGACAACCTATCTGGGTTATCCTTCATGTCGCTTTGTTACTTGAAATTAATTCTGTAACTTAATACACAACGCATTTCATGTTTCACCTCTTTTGACTGGCTTAACTATTCGCTCATTTGCTACCACTTGTTCCGATACGGTTTCCCATTTTGGAGTCGTAATTCTCGGCTTCACAACATTTGGTACCGGTTGACCAGTCCTTAAAGTTAATGTTTAAGGGTATTTGTCTCATTTATCGGTAACCTCTTTTAATTCTTTAACCTACGTGAGTAACGAAAAAATGCATCTGCTTAGTATTCCCCCTGATTATAATGTTGTTCTCTTTATTAATAAGTAATATATGTATCTTAATAATGCTAAAATTTCATTCATTTTGCCATTTCTGTACCACATGATGCATTTTTTTATAATAGAGCATGAACGAAGCTATGTGTTATGTGCAGTTATTTAATTATACAGTGATTTTATGAATATCTGAGTATTTAACATTGAATATTATTTAAGATTGGAATTTGTGTTATATTGATTGATTTTTATGTGTAAAGGATATATTCTATTGCTTTTTGAATTACAATTATTGATTTAAACTTCATTATTGATATAAATTCATTTAATATAAAGTGCTAATTTTGTATCATTCATGCAACCTATCATATCTATGAGTTCATATAATATTTCTGACTGATAGTTGACATTTATGCTGAAATTTTTTAATGCTAATTAAGCTATGGTGAACTCAAGCATAATATTTGAAAAGTGTATTATTGAATAGTATCCTAATTTTGTATATACATAACTTTTAATATACTTCTTTTCTAAATTCTATCCATAATTCGTTACATTTTGTCATTTGCTGGTTCATGTTATCTCCAATGGAATTCTTCGCTTGCATTTTATGGTTCACTGCTTTCTGCAAATTTTTGTTTACACGTTGAATGTGTAAAACTCAAGTTATGTTATCTTTTGTGTGATCCTTGAGAATTTTAGTCCAGTTCTTTTACTTTTTGCTTTCTTGAACATGGCTAGCGAGGTAGACAATAGATTCAATGTAACCATTCAACCTTTTGAAGGTGATGGAGAATTATTGTCATTTTTCTCTAAGCAAGTCAGGGACTTAGCGAGAGTAAATAATTGGTCAGATGCTGAAACATCTATATTTATCAGGTCGAAATTGGTAGGGCCTGCTCTAAAATATGTCATAAGTACTTCTGAGTTGTTGGACACAGAAGATCATGAATTTTTGTTGCAAGGGTTGAAATCCTTCTTTGATCCTAATCATTCTGTAAACACTGCCTTATTGCACCCTCAAAACACCATAACTCTTCTACCTGCAGAGTCAATTAGAAATCTTGCTCACAGAATTTCAGTTCAGGTTTCAAAATTACATCCCTCTGTTAAGAATCCTGATGCCCTTAATGAGATAAAATTTGTAGAGTTAATTAAGGCTGTCCCTCAGAGTATTAAGGTGCAACTATTAAGTGAAAACATAAAATGTTTCCAGGCTGCAGTTGATAGAGCTGATACTTTGCAGCAATTAGAATCTTACAGCACTTCAGCCCAGTCTGTGGGTAGTGCTTTGCAGTTGCAAGAGCTGCTTGCTGAAATTCAGGTTATCAAAGAACAGCTCAATTCACTGAATATGACTAAGAACCAAATAAATGCTATTCAATCATCCTCGACTTTGTCATGTGACACTGAATGCAATGAATATATGCAAACACCTTGTTCTGCAAATGAGTCTAGACAGAAGGTTTCAAAGACTGTCTGTCAATATTGCTATAAGACAGGTCACACTTTTGCAAAATGCTATAAGTTTCAAAAGGATTTTCGTAGGGAGCAGTCATCTTCTGGTCCAAATAATAGAAGCAGGCAGTTAAATAACTCTACTAGGCTGAACTCACACACTGTGAGAAACTCGAATCTAAATCCTGATGCCTCTTCCTTTGTTTATGATTCTTCTAACCCTGCAATGAGTCAAGCTAATGCTGATATACCTTCGTCCCTCCAACTTTGTTCATCAGCCAATGTTAATAGTCCTAATTATGACCTTTATATTCCTAATTATGTCAATCATAGTGATTTGGTACAACAGTGCTCAAATTTTTCTGTAAATAGTAGAGGTATTGATAATCTTAATGTGCAGTGTAATAATGTTCAAAGTTTTACTTCTGTTGGTTGTCAAACTTCTGCTGCTATCAAAATTATGAACTCCACTGCTACTCAGTGTGAGATCCCTGTTAATGATAATGCATTGCAGGCTAATAGCAAAATTGTCATCGAAAGGATATGCAGTGCTCAAACTTCTGCTAAATTACCTATGGTTAATATAAAATTTCCTCAAACAACTATTAATGGATTAATAGACACAGGTTCTTCTATCTCGTTACTCGACCAGTCATTTTTCCACATGAACAAACAATCTCTTAATTATAAAAACATTTCTAGACAGGTGTCTATAACAACCATCAACTCTTCTGTCAATTTCTCTTCATGTATCAATTTATCTTTCAAACTTGAGAAGAAATTCTTCAAACATCCTTTTTTTTGTTACAAATTTGAATGATAAGTCTTTTTCTGCCATAATTGGTTATGATTTTCTTACTAAATTTCATGTGGATATTTCAAATTCGCAAGCTTCCATCACATTTGATGACATTGTCATTCCTTTTATTGATTCTGAAATTCAAGGTGTACATTCTCATGTTGTTGTAAATGCTCAGAATGCTACTCTTGTTTCTAAATCTATAATCAAACCAAATTCTTCTTCTTTTATTAAAATCAGTGCTCCAAGAATTAATTCAAATTCTGATTTATTCTTTGAACCTGTTGTTAAAAATCCAAATATTTTAGTTCATCCATCCATTATTGCAAATAATATATCTGGTGATGAGCAACCAGATTCTATAAGTGATAATAGTTCAACTCCTGCTACTCAACAATCCTCTAAGGTGATTAAATCATTCATTTTAATTGAAAATTTGTCCAATAAGCCAGTTCATGTAAACAAAAATGCTGTGTTGGGTCATGTGTCTTCTTTAGATGAGCAGTTATCTGTTTCTCATGCTCGAACTACCTCAGTCAGTGAATCTGTAAATCTTATTACTGCATCTCCTGAAATATTAAATTTAAGAAAGTCTGAATTTAATCTCAATGACTTTAAGCTTTCCCATTTGAATCCTGGAGAAATTTCTCAAATGTCACAACTGTTGAGCAATTATGCCACAGCTTTTTCTTCGTCGTCGAAGTCTTTAGGACACACTGATCGTGTGATTCCAAATTTGAATTTTGATCATGACTTCCCTCTTAAGACTCTTCCATTTCCCATTCCCCAGTCTTTGCAAGCTGAGACTAAAAAGCAAATTGATGAACTTGTGGAGGCAGGTATCATTGAGAGAACAATCTCTGATTGGGCTTGCCCAATATTGCTTGTTAAAAAGAAGCAATTAAACTCTTCTGCTCCACAAAAGTTCAGACTTGCTTTGGATCTACGTCTCATTAATCAGATAATTAAGAATTCATCTTATCCTCTACCTAAGATTAATGACATAATCTCTAATATAGCTCAATATCGCTACTTCACCACCTTGGACTTAAAAAGTGCTTACCATCAAATTGACCTACCTGAAAAATTTCAAGACCGCCTGAGTTTCACATCCATGTGGGGTCAGTTTAAATATAAACGTTTAGTTTTTGGACTGCGTAGTGCAGCATCCTTTTTCCAAGCTCTAGTCGATACTCTCATTGAGGAAACCAATGAGTTGGGTATCTTTGCTTATCAAGATGACATTGTCATCTGTGCGAATTCCTTTCAAGAGTCTTGTCAGAAATTAAAAGCTCTGCTTTCTGTTTTTACTAAAAATAATATTACTGCGTATCCTCCAAAGTGTTCATTCCATCAAACTGAAGTAGACTACCTAGGTTTTAAAGTGTCGCAGAACACTATAAGTCCAATTTCTTCTAACATCATAAAGGTGACTTCATTTCCAACTCCAAAAACTAAAAAACAGTTGAAACGTTTCCTAGGTGTTTGTAATTATTATAGACACTTAATTCCACGCTTTTCTAATTTGGTTGCCCCTCTGGTTTCAATGACTTCTATGTCTGTACCTTTTAATTGGACTGATGAAGCTTCTAATGCATTCCAGGCACTACAAAAGATTTTCTTTTCTTCGCCTTTTATCAGGCAACCTAATTTTGATAACACCTTTTATGTTAACACTGATGCTTCCAAAGAAGCAATTTCTGCAGTGCTATTACAAGACTTTGATGGTCAGCTATTACCTGTCTCTTACTTTAGTAAATCATTAAATAAAGCTGAGAGGAATTATCCTGCTCTCAAATTAGAACTCATGGCTATAGCAAAAGGTGTGCAATCCTTCAAACAGTACTTGTATAATAGAGAATTTTTTGTTTTATCAGATAGTAAACCTCTTATGCACTACAAGAAAACAACTTCTCCTGCATCCATCACCACAAGATGGTTAATGTCTCTATCTGAATATTCTTTTAAATTTATTCATGTCAGTGGAACTTCTAATGTGTTACCAGATTATTTTTCTCGTACACCTAATGTTATAACCCAAGACCTTAATACCAATGCTAATTTAGTTAATGCAAATCAAATTTTACCTGTAGTTACTTTGGATTCTGAGGAACCTGCTCAGTATGATAAAGTACTTAATATTAATAATAGTAATATGTTGTATGATAATAGTGATTCTATAGAGGTAGATAATTCACCTCATAAGGTATCTCATGTAAATGCTATAAATAATGTCAATAGCAGTAACACTGGTATTTCTACTCATGTTGTAAAGCCTAGTTCTTGCTCTAACTCATATTTTTCTGTACCTGATAATACCCATGCTAAGGTAATTAATTGTACTTCTGCTCTGACCCACAATAGTAATGTTCTTATTAAACCTAATTTGCCTCCCTTTGCTGCCTCCTCCCACTCCTCCACCACTTCTCAGGATGTAAACACACACAGTTCAATCTCTAAGTGTGAAGCTGCAAAGCAGCTACAAAAGATATTCACCATTATAACGTCAGAAGTTGCTGACCCAGAGAATGAAATCTCTTCTGCAACAATCCTGAAGGAACTGCTCAGGGATGAGGATTTGTCCCAGCTTTTCAACAAAGTAATCAACAGGGCGAAGGATGTGCCCAAGAACTTTTTTGTGCACCCAGACTCAAACCTATTGTTTTACGCAGGAAAGACGGGATTGTCGAGAGAAGAGTACATTGTGTTACCGTCAGCTCTCAGGCCAAAGGCACTTCGCTTGGCCCATTTGTCCCACTTTGGACTTGCAAAGACGTACGAGGCTCTCGCCAAAAAGTATTGGTGGCGAGGCGCATACATGGATTGCGTCAATTATGTAGCCTCATGCACACAATGTATGCTTCACAAAAAAAGAAGAGTGGCGGTTGCTCCAGTCCAGTCTGCACCACTTCCTACTGCACCAGGCCAACTTGTATCACTGGATCTTGTTGGTCCCTTCCGTAATGGTCACTCGGTCCTCACCATAATTGACCACTTCAGTCGCTTTTTGGTCCTAGAGGACATGCCTTCAACCACAGCTGACAGAGTAACCAAGGCTATATTTAGGTACATTGCCATGTTTGGCAGACCAAGCCATATTCTTACTGATCTTGGCCCACAATTTACCTCTGTGGTATTCAAAAGGCTATTGGATATGGCTGGAATCAGATTGGCACACTCATCACCTGGCCATCCTGAGGCAAATGGAGTCTCTGAAAGGATTAATGCCTCTATCAAGTCATCGATCTCAACTTTGCAAGCCCAAGGTGTACCATTTGACACAGCCATCCTAATACATGCCTCACTATACAACTCTACCATCCACTCTACCACAGGTCACTCCCCTGCAGTCGTCCATTTTGGAAGAGCTTTAGCCCTCTTAACTGATTCGGAGAGATTCTTCGATGACTTTCCTCATCTTGACAAAGGGTCCCTCATTGATAATATTGTGGCACAAACTAAAGCCATTTGGTCACTGTGCTTCAACAATACATCCATAAGTCAAGCAAACTCTCACAGGAAGCTCAATAGAGCAAGAAGAGACACAAGGCTAAAGGAGGGTGACATTGTGTATGTAAAATATAAAACTCACTTCACCCAATTTCTCAAGGGACCATTTGTACTTGAGAAATTCCGCTCAAATGTGACTGTGGTCATTAGACCACTGGAAGATAGAATATCACAGGCTTCGCTCATCCATGTGAACAGGCTGATAAAGGCCCCAGCTCGTAAAGGGCATTTATTAGAGAAGCAGACGAATCCATCTCCCACTACTAATGATTCTGTGTGCCCTAGTTCTCTTCATCCAGTTGCCCAGATGCCTGTTCCAGTGTCCAATCCTTCAGATCCTGTGCTGGACTCCAGTCTTTCAAGGGTTCCAGAGGATGACCATTCCATGGATGCCACTGAGGGGAACTTTCCTGATGGAGAACTGTTTCCTCCTGCTCCAGATGATGAGTTCCAGGTCCCAGAAGCAAGTCTAGCAGACGAGCAGTTGTCATTCCACCAGCCATCAATGCTTCTTGAAACTCCTCAGCTCCAGATAGAATCGACTGAAATCCAGGATCCAGTTGGTCTCTCCCATGCCAGTCCTCCACCGCCAGAAACAACAGACCCCATGATGCCAGAATTTCCTACTGCAGTGAAGAAGCCCTGCCCCTACAACCTCAGGCCGAGGAAATAGAGTTCTGGGAAAGATGTTTGCGCGCACGTCTTCTCCAGTTGATGGACAACCCAGCGATTGGCACGTCCAACTCCTCTTCTGCCTGTCTTCCTGTGTGGACTAGGACTCTTGCTGCATATGGTATACCTCTGTATCTTTTTAAAGTTTTAATATCTGTGAAGTTACTCCATTCATAATATCTGTTAATTATGCACAACCTTGTTCTTTAACCTCTATAAGCTTATAATAGTATTCACTCTTAATTCTAAAGTTCTGTTGTTATTGAGTCTACCAATAGTAATGTAAAATGCTAAGTTAACCACTTTGTTGATACAAAATATAATAATATGCAATCAAAATCATTTGGTTCTCCCATATGCCATTGTAAGTAACATAGCAATAGTTAATATTAAGTTTTGTTTCACACTTTGCCTGAATTGCAGGAAACATCATCTGATATCATCTATCAGTCTTCCTTTTTATTTGTGAGTTGCCTTGAATATGTTTTTTTTTTGTACCTTATGAGCAACCTATGATATTTTAATCATCCAAAAGATTCTCGATTTTGTTATTTGAGAAATGAAGCCAAGTTTTTATTGCACAAGGCAATTTTTTTCCATTTCTCAGGAATAAGTCCTCACATTTTTGTAAATATATATACTGTATTAACTTATTCTTTTGTGTATTTTTTATGGGTGACCAGCTTTCCAGAAAAGTATTGAATCCTGTTATGTACTGTATACAGGTTTGAAGGTTCTCGACCTCAACATGGTCACTATACCCTGCAGTTGTACATCACCTGCTGCATATAGGTGAAGTTTTTATAAGTTTAATATTGAATGAACTCACCTGTTAGCTTTGTGAAGTGGGTAATGCATCAACTGTTTCTTGTATATAATCATGTATTTTTGTGTTATATTGTATATTTGTTTGTGAATAATGTTATTATAATGTCCTACAATTTATGATGCTAGGGTATATATTCACCATAATGTATATCCCAACACAATTTTTTTGCACTTGTTTTTTTAAGTTTTTATGCACATTTGTTTTTACTGTTTGTAATATGCATGGTACAGTGTGATACACTGTGTTACAAGTTATTTTCTTCATCCAAGGTGTCTTGAAACTTTTCTCATAGTAATGACACTCTTGTGTATGACACCATGCTCTCTGTCACAGTGTTGACTTTTATTAGTGCTTCCACTTTGTCTATCCATGACACTTTGTCTATCTAGGACACATAATTTTTGCAATTGACATTAATCGCTTTTCAATGTAACTTTAATTTTTTCTAGGTGAATTTTTACAGGGTTGTTTTTTTTGTGTTTTCAATGGCTGGCCAGCCGACGTGAAGTGTTTAATGTTCTTTTGTATAATGTACATACCCGGTGTAACTTGTACTTTTATAGTCATTTAATCAAAATTAGGAGCAAATTTTTTTCCTCATTTAGGATCTCCAATGTATACCAGTGTAAACTAGACTCAATATGAGCAGTAATGATATTTTTCCCTCATCTAGGGTCTTCAATGTAATACATTGTAATGCACTGGTGTAATCACATTTTTCCAAAGGATCTTCAATGTAACTTTTTGTAAGCCTGCCAGCTCCCACTCCTAGCACATTGTTAATTCTAACTCAACTCTCTTTGGGAAATTTTCCCTCATTTGTTTTTTTCTTCACTTGGTGAAGGGGGAGAGTGTTATAAAGACTCATGGAGTATATCTATAAATATTCAGGTCTTTATAACTGTCTCTCATAACTGCCATACATTGGCAGAAAAGAAAAATTATTTATTGCCAAAAAAGGCGATGCACGCCAAATCTGGTGTATTGAGCCTGTATTGCGCAGGCGCGAAGTACAGATTGGCGCATGTCGTGGCTAGCTTCAAAAAGTAGCGGGAGACAGCCCTTGGACGTGTAGGAGGTTGGTGACTTTTGGGAACGTGTGTTGAGGATCGAGAGTGGGGGTGCGTGGCATGGCCTAGTATAAGTATTTACCTTTTTATTATGTTTAGTTAAAATAAATTTCTTATTTGCTCCTTAAACCCCTTGTCTGTAATTTAATTTTCTGTAGTAGATAATTGTTTCCTAGGTATGAATAATTTGAGTATTGTAATATGCTTAGCACGTGGGTCAGGCTATATGTAGGGTTAAGTATTTTCTTGCTAAGCTAAGTGCTGTTAACCTAAAGTAAATATTCTACTTAATCTATGTTACCAGAGACAACCTATCTGGGTTATCCTTCATGTCGCTTTGTTACTTGAAATTAATTCTGTAACTTAATACACAACGCATTTCATGTTTCACCTCTTTTGACTGGCTTAACTATTCGCTCATTTGCTACCACTTGTTCCGATACGGTTTCCCATTTTGGAGTCGTAATTCTCGGCTTCACAACACACACATATATATATATATATATATATATATATATATATATATATATATATAATAAATACAATGATAAATGTATGCAATTGATGTAAAAAAATAAAAATTATATTCAGAAAAAAATCGTAACGGATATTTTAATAAACAAAATAATGTAGAAGAAAATATTCAAATTAAATCTAATAGAATATACTAAAGAATATAGTATAGTTAATATACTATAGTTTGAGAAACATTTCTTTTACCGTATATTGATATTTTTTTGGATATTGTCCAATCCTCTGCCGCATTAGCAAGAATTTTTTTTTGTCTATTTCCTTGTGTTGGGAATCTCCTTTGGCGCCGCCATTTGAGGCGATAGTTTTTTTGTTCATGTCGCCAATCACTCATCCTCCCCCGCAAGAATGCTTTCTGCGAATACTTCTCACTTCTTCTCTTTTTACACCGCTGATAGAATGTAGCGTGCCCTGAGCACCGAATCGTATTCTTGTCTGTTGCGTGCGTTCAGCACCATTTTTTTAATGTTTCACAGTCCACTTAAAAGTATCAATAAATTTGTTGTGTTTGCTTAAATTGAGGACTTAATGTTCACGGCTAACACCAGCGCTCCCGCCGTTACACCTTGTTATGCACGTGACGCAATATTAGTTTAAAGTATCACAAAAAGAAAACAAACCACGTGATCAGCATTTAATAAATTTAATTGTAAAAATTAATCTGTAAATTTCACCAGAAATCAGAAAATGGCGGTAAAGATTAGAAAAAGATTTCATTTTAAAGGAATTTTTATGATCTTTCTCGTGATATAATACACTATAAGAAGAATCGCCATGCAAAATTTCAGTCCTTTAGGTTCATCGATTTGGTCTGTGTTATATATGTCAGTCAATCAGTCATTTAGTTAGGGAACTGTTTTATATATATAGAAAAAAGTAATAAAAATTGTTCTGTTGTAATTTTAATTGTATTGAAAGTAAATTAAATGATTCGCACTATGAAAAACTGTTGAAAGTAGATACCTACACTTATTACAATATGCCGTAATACATTTGAAATTAGATTTATTAATTAATCATTTACTTTTACAAATAAAAAGAAGGGAACGACAGATAATATGTTCGTAAGATTAGCGGTGATAATCACTAAAAGATACAGGTTATTTTTTTCAGGGCAATTTTGTTTAAACCTATGTCATATGAAGAATATAATTGAATCTTTTCATTACTGCAATACTTTAAAATGTAATTTGTAGGAAAAGTTCTATTTTTTGAATTGGAGTAATACTAAATAAAGTCACTAAATCTGTTATTGTTTAGTTATGATTATCTTTCACTATAACTGCAAGGGGGCTTGGGGTGCCTTGTGTGGATTGCAGATTTGTATTGTATATCTGGCATCCTCGAGCCCCACAGCAATGGAAAGCAACGGACCGCGGAAATTAACCTTCGTCTGCGTATTCAGGTTTTGCTACGTAGCGGCTGGTCTTCAGGTGTTTCATGGCCGATACTCGAAAGAGGAGGGGCCGAGGTGGATTATATAGAATGCACTATAACTGCGGGGATTGAATCATTTTAATGTCCTTGAACTTTCTAAATTAATACAATATATTAATGAAAAAATAGTTTATGACTAAATGACTTCCAACATTTATATCCTAAAATAAAAAATTTTATATACAGGGTGTCTCAGTTAAGCGTTTCAGAATTTCTACGAGGGGTAGGGTGCATCCTGACGACTCGAAATCATCTAGCAATGTGGGGTCGGAAATGCTTTCCTGAAGCGGTGAGGTACACAGGAACACCATAAAGAAAGAGACCTAAGTGAAGAATCTTTTAAATAATAAATGTACAAAAACAAAAGGTACATGGGTCAAAGTCAGTGTTCGAGGTTTTTTCCACCGACTGCAATGCAGACCTCCGGCACATCTCCGGCGCATGGAATTCCGAACATTCTGGAATAATCCCGACTCATATCGAATTTCTCCGATAGCTACTGCGATTCTTGCAACCAGCTCCTCAGCATTGTCAACGGGGTTGTCATAAACCCGTGTTTTCATATGCCCCCATAAATAAAAATTAAGACATGATAGGTCTGGTTACCGAGCAGACCAACGCACGAAACCACCACGTCCGATCCACTGTTGGCCACATCTGACGTCTAGGTAGTTACGGCGGTTGGTCCACTTCAATCTGCAGCTCCGTACACCAAATGCATGCCGGCTAACTCTGCTGTCGTAAAATTCCTAGTAACCCTGAGTCCTTGTGGGAAATGAAGATTCCTTGCACGAACGCTCGGACTTTCGCGCAACGCCATCTACCGCGTAAGAAAAGCATTTCAAACCCCGCTTTGCTATATAATTTCGAGTCGTCAGGTTACACCCTACCCCTCGTAGAAGTTCTGAATCGTTTAACTGAGACACCCTATATATATATATATATATATATATATATATATATATATATATATATATATAATTGTGAAAGAAACATTAATTAATTATTTGTAGTGACACATAAACCTATATTTAAAAGAATATATTGCTTTTCCTTCTATTTTAAACATTATGTCAACTTTTTTTAATATAAATATTTATGGGGAAAATTAGCGAGGAGTAAACTGGAGGATTAAGCAAAACACCTTTTTTTTTAAAAGATGAACATAATGAATTTTAAAGATGAATATATTTATAAACTTTTATTAATTGTTATTTTAGTTTTCTTATGAGTATATTATTAATTTTCATATTTAATTACTGTGAAAATGAAATGGATGTTTCATATTGAAATTCATTAATTCATGACAGTTATTAAATTAGAAGTCATAAAACGTTTAATTTTTATTTTATTGAGTTAAAAAATAATAACTCAAAGATACGTTTTTAGTATGTAATCAGTTTGTAATTACGCATAATAATCGTCTCTAGAAAAGAAAATATAACAATAATTACAATTATAAGTAATTGGTTTTTCGATGTGATAAATTAGCTTTAGTTCCTTAGAAGTATTCATATTTCTCAAAGAGGGTTTTCTTGAATTTGTATTTATCTACCGTTCCCTAATAGCAGTATAGATAAAAGTAATAACCCAACGTAAAAGCTGACAACATTGTACGTAACCGTCAATCAAAATGAAGAGGCATTAAATTTCATAGCACCTGAAGCCATCACATGATTTCGACCTGTCATATATACGGTTCCATCGTGAGTCATGGTCTTGACTTCTTGCACTTTATTTTTCTAAATTTTTGATATTGGGTAGAAAAAGGTGAGGTACTTGAAAATCTATTGAAATTTACTGCTCTTTTTCATGGACTAAAAGAATACCATAAAAGTATAGATAAAGTTTCAGTAGAACAGTAGATTTTATAAATTTTCTGCTGCGTTAAATTTACGACATGTTACAGGATAAAAAAAGTATGAATGGATATTACTATAATCAAAGCAGTTGAAAAATAATCATAAAAGTTAATTTTACATGCTTAACATTTTTGCCTCTAATCTAGTAAATCAAATGTGTACTTTAACACATTATAATGTTAATATTATGTTAATATTATAACTTTTGATTAAATGATGAATATTATTTTTTCTCATGTCTGTGACACTGCAAAATTGTGTTGGTTGCAAGTGAATAAATATTCTTTAGGACTAAAATGTTATATATTTTAACTGTGTGTGTCTAGAGTATACAATCACGTGGTTTCATAATAAAAGTTGTTGGAATGTTAACTTTAGCGTAATGTCTGTTAGAGACGTTACAAATCTGCGAGTTATTCTCCATTGGGAAATTTATTTTATTCGTCTGTGCATAAAAGGAAGTAACATAATAATGAAATTGTTGAGAGATTCTACATTATACATGATTACAGCAATTTTATGTATGTTTAAAATTAGCTGTTGTTACAAAATCCAGTTTTCCAAAGCGAAAATGATTTAACAATAAAGTTATGAAATGGTTAAATACTCAAGAATGAAGCAGGACCCTTAGAGGGAATTACGTGTTGACTCTATCCCGCTGTTTTGGCTAGACCATAAGTCCCATTTTCTATTTCTATGGAAGGTTCAGTAATAACTTAGATACAAACAGTTCAGTTATTAGTCTATTGCATTTTGAGAAAGGATAAACATTTAAATGAAATTATTTTTACTAAAAATCATTCAAAAAAGGACAGATCTTGTTAACTTAAATATTAAGAAAGTAGTTTCCAAGTGCAAGCAATGCAAAATCTCTTTCGTGATCGAGGACTGAGTAACGTTTCTTAGAGAAGAAACTAATAAGTTGAAATAGTTAAGAGCTTTCGGTGACTAGAAATCACTGTAATTCGGGTGAAGAGGATAAAAAAATGTTCACTTCCTGAAGAGAATAAAACGTTAAAAATGATCAAAGATTACCACCAAGTTATTTTTCAATTCTAGAAAACCGGAAAAAAAATGTAGATATTTTAGAAATGTAGATGTTGAGGAAATGTGAATGATCTACTTTCCACACGATAGACAGCCAAGATGGGTTGGAAGGAAAACTTATCTAATTCAAACTGTACATGTTTTATCTTATTTTCTTTCTAGAGAATTATTTTTTTTGTGTATTTTCATGAAAGAAACATTATATCATACCTGTCTGTTTTTTTCTCCTGGGATATCTATCTATCTATCTATCTATCTATATATATATATATATATATATATATATATATATATATACAGGTGATTATCAAAATAATGGAAACACCTATCAATATCAGTGGTGTTTCTGAATGTGCTTAGTATTCCTTAAAAAACGAGTCTGGCCAGCGGCATTTTTTATATAAGATAGTGTATGTATTATTCTACTATGAGGTAGCAGTATATATATATATATATATATAGAGAGAGAGAGAGAGTGATCATTGTATTATTCGGTAGAAGAAATTTTTTTTTAAATTTTTTTGACAGAGTAGACTCATAATTTTATAGAAGGAAAGATCCTTTAGGCTTTTTTACCTTAAACGTACGGGGTTGTTTCAAAAAGTAAATTCGAATATTTTTAGGTACAGAAATCAGGTAGAGATACAACTGGAATGTCATTTGTTAATAGAATCACATTCCTTGTCAATGCACTTCTCACGCCTTTTCATGAACTCCTTTATTCCATCGATAAAAAATAGTTTTTGGTTGTGGTTTCAAGCCATGGCTGCATCGCTTTTTAGCACGTATTGATAATTGCTGACTTTTTAACTATATTTACCTACTTTCACATCTTTCTTTCGCCAATCCAGGAATTTCTACTGATGCAGCATTCTTCTGTGATGTTCACAAGGCTTGAAACCTTCTGACCACAAAAATCAGATGACAGCACGCAGCTCCTCTATAGTGCAGACTTCCTACGCCCTGTCATTTTTTGTATGCAGCCAATCTATTAAGAATTTCATGCCATTTACTCGGCAGTATTAGTATCTTCAGTAAGAATTAATCTACCCTACACAGGAGTTGAAAGTCCTGTGGGTTTCATTCCAGAAACCACAGTCCATTCGCTGTTACATTTTTAACTACGCTTGTACTTGCGTGAGAGTTAAATAAATTACTTTAATGCTAATTTTACAATTATAATTTTCCTTTCCTCTTATTTTTTTCTCACTAAAATGGTGGTTTTTATTTTCAATTTTGAAACTGCAAATTATAAATTTAACCTGAATACAAACATAACAACTTACCCTAGGTGCACTAACGATCATTTACTCCTGTTCTAGAATACCCGTCGGCAAAACTTGCATTACAGTTTCTACTTTCCCTATCAAAGCTATATAGAGAAAATTATGCTGATATATTAAACGTGGATATTAAAATAGGATTCAAGATAAATTTTAGCAAGATATTAATCAAGATCCTATAAGCACATAGAACGAATTTTGTTTCTCATAATACATTTAGTTCCTTCATAATATTTATAAATTAAACATATTGAAGCATATTGATAAATCAGAAATATAATTATTAGGTAATATACAATATATCAATATATATATATATATATATGTGTGTGTGTGTGCTTGTGTGTGTGTGTGTGTGTGTGTGTGTGTGTGTGTGTTTGTGCGTGTTCGTGTGTGTGTGTATATATATTTATTCAATTCATTTGATTGTGCCATTCAAATGGAGGAAAATATTAATTTGTACTTATAGGAATTACATGATGTCGTGAAAAAGCTTTCTATTAGCTAATGAAATAGCAATAGAGACCTTCTTTAGTACCTTTCAATCGTTACTAATTCTTTTTAAGTATCGAACTATAGCTTTTACAACCTAATAATGGTAAAGCCATACGTTTCTAAAATACGCAAATTTCCATTCGATTAAAATTTTAACGTAAAATTGAAAACAAAAATTCTAGACAATGAACGAGCACACGAAAATTATTCATCCCTAAATGCATTTCTGTATTACATAGGGTGAAGCATTTAACATACTTCTATGGAAATGAAATGGAGATAATGATAAATTACACTTTCGGTAAGTGAAGTTGCGAAAAAGTACCAACATTCTATAAGAATAGCTAAATTACGTTCCACGGAAATTGCAATTAGAATCCAAACCCTAGCAGTTGATAACAAAGAATAAATTAGGTTAAATAAGATAAACGAGCAAACAGTTTGTCAAGACCTAACTGTGTAAAAAATGTTAGGCCTCCAAATGAGAATTTCGTTCATTATAAAGCACTTAAGACGTTTTGCTTGTGAATACGTGGCATGTTGAGTAAACAATTGACGATTTCATCCAACGTAGAAGCTTGATAAGAAAATTATATATATATATATATATATATATATATATATATATATATATATATATATATATATATATATATATATATATATATATATATATATATATATATGTAATGTATCCAAAAGAAGGGATTGAGGTTTCGTACTGGTAGTCGTAGCTGGCATCAAGAACGAGTGGATGACACGGCGAATAAATTTAAGTTCACCACCAGAAGGGAAGGAAGAGGCGATCTCAGTTCAATTTAATTTTTACTTTTCAGGAATTTCCGTGTAGCGTCATACAGTTACACTCCATCGTTGCTGGACATTAATTCGTACATTATGGCCTATTCCGGCCTCTGTCGGGATAGGCATTTACAGGACTATCATAGTTGAGAACAGGCATAATGCTGCCGGAACAGCACATGAAAATATATAAAAACCGCAGAGCAATTTACGACATGTTTCCAGGACGGAGACAGACACACAAAGACCCGCGAAAACCCTAGTTGTATGTCCTCGAGTACAGGCGTGATGAACTTTAATTGGTTAAAAAATTGACACGTGATTAAGTCGCGTCATATGAGGTGATGGTCTCGTGATGCCCGTTATATAATGCTCATGTAATGGTACGCGCGTGCAACAGCTTTAGGGGGAAAAATAGATTTATATTGGTTGATCTTAGGTCGCAATTCAAGTTTAAGGGGACATATTCTGTTGCAATAGGATAAACGAATTTGGATAAAGCATGTTAGGAGTATTTAAAAGGATTAAAATTTGTTTCACACACACACACACACACATATATATATATATATGTGTGTGTGTGTGTGTGTGTGTGTAAGTAAGTAAATAAGTATTAATAACGCCAGATCAGTTTTAACTCTATTTCAGTCATCTCTTTGGCATTATATAACTAACTTTCGCGTTCTTTCTATATGCCTGGAAGTCGCCTTGGCAAATAGCACCAGAGAGGGTCACCTTTCACTCACCACACAGACCGTTTTCTGTGTGGGCAAGCATTTAAGCCTCGCCGATAGCTCTTTCAGATATAGGCTGGTTGAATGCACTTTGAGAGTCACCAGTACAAATTTACAGTAATTGATTATTTGGAATTCGTTTCCTCTGGTGAACTCATCATTTATGCCTTACTGAGTAGTCCATAACATGTGTGAAACCTCTGTGTTATCCTACCTGAAGATGTACGCTTCTTTACCTTAAACTAGTTTACACTCACAATAATATTCAACAACTTAGCACTCATTATTCGATATCTCCGTCCATACTTGTATGTTTTACTTATATTCTCACAGATTTTTAGCTTATTTCCTTCTAAGGAAAACTGTTGGCGATTCGATCATTTTCGTTGTTTGAGTCTCTGTTATTGATTGCCAAAGTGCAAGTCAATTAGTATCTTAAAAAGTATCTATAATGGAATTGACGGAAATATTTTCAAAGAAATCGCCAGAATAATGAACGTATAATCACAGACTTTAGCTCTTAATTTATTATTGTTAATGAACGAACCGAGGTTCAAGAATTGTTATTGAGCGAAACATACGTCAAACGCTGGATATTTATATTTCAGCTTTCAATGCTTTATTTAAAGGAAATTCTAGCTTTATATTATAAATATACTACAAACACTGGTATGATTTTTAAGTAAACATAAAAATCTGAAAGTTGTCTAATTATAAAAGCTAATAATACTAAACCTAATATTGGAATTAATCCATTTATAACGCAAACATATCACAAGCATTTAATTTGGACTGCAACTTAAGATCACTGACATGAATTGCATCGGGGAAATTATTTGTGATTACTTTTCTATCAAATTTTATCGGGTGAAGGAAATACGCGTTAGCTGTCTCCATATCAAATGCTTGCGAATAATCTTTTGTTTATTGGCAAAGCTAAGTTCAAGCCCAAATTTTCTCCTAATCCTTATTTATGCATGAATACATTAAATCCTACGTTAAGAGATCACAGAGCTTATTCAGAGACTGCAAAATGACAATGTAATTAAGAGAAGCGGAACATCTCAGCGAAATTGTTAAAAGGAATACAAGTTAATTTCTGAATAGATATTTAATGACAGCATATTGCGAACGTGCTTTTAATAATGGATTGATGCAGGAAATGTATTTTCTGAATAATTTAAACCTTTATAATTGCTTGGTTTAATGCATGAATTATTGTCACACAACCAGGTCATTTCATATGATCTACAGTTTATATCATATATTATGGTATAAACAAAAATTAAGTTTCAAATTTTTCCATATCATATTTTGCATTATATTGTAAATGTTGGATTCTGGCAGTAATAATTTCTTGACTACCCGTCAGAATAGTGCCCTCAAGTTCGCTTAAAGTCTCTCAATAATGTTTGATATATATAATACAATACAATAGACAAAATTTTCGAATATGGGGTATTTACTTACCCCTCTTTATTGTCCAAGAGATGACAGTTTGCTTACAGCCCTTTCTCATATCTCTTATCATGACAAAATCCAAAGTGCTACTGACGTTCTATTTACAGACAAAAGAACAACTCCACGCTCAGTATCATCTCTGGGGGAATCGCTGTATTGAATATTTAAATACTACAAAAATCTTGGAGCCATGAACTCACAAGTCACATATCACATATATATAAAAGAACATCTTAACATTTTACTTACGGGGCCCATTTTTCCGAATCCCTCTTTAGAACGGAAAATTTCATACCCCTTTGTAAGAGGGGCCATTAAGGGGGTTTTGTATATATATATATATATATATATATATATATATATATATATATATATATATATATATATATATACCGGGTGCGTCATAAATTCGTGCAAACTTCAAAAATTCATAATAAAAGAAATAATGCTTGGAAGATTTTTCTGTTTGCGCCAATATGATCAGAGGGATTTTGGATTTTTTTTCATGTAAAAAAAAAAGTTTCCAAAAGTAACCGAAAGAGGGCGCTCACACGTCATACTGAGACGTTTTATGCAAATCAGGCAAACACAAACAGAAAATCAAACATATCACGATAACATGAGACTGTGCATTTAATTTAAAGTAATAGATGTTCAACAATACCACCAGCACAAGGTAATAGGCAAGTGAGGCGCGTCACTACGCCCATTACAGCGGAGTGTAGCATGTCGCCATCGATGGCAGCGACTGTCTGTCGAATGGCATTTTTCAGTTCCACCAAATTAGTTGGGGAACCCCGGTACACACGAGACTTTAAGTACCCCCACAGCCAAAAATCCGCCAGGTTCATGTCGGGTGATCGTGAGGGCCACTGAACCTTACAACTTCGACTTCACTCGGTCTCCAGTGAAAGATTCCAACAGAAACGTCTTGACATCACGTAACGGCGGCGCACCATCTTGCATGAATGTGATAATAGGTAACGCATGTCTTTCCTGCAATTCAGGCTTAACGTGGTCACGCAAAAGCGTAAGATAGCGTGCTGCAGTGACTGTACGGTTTTTCCACCCGAATACAGGACAAGGCTCTTCAAAAAAGAAAGGGCCCAGAATAAAAGACTCGGTGAAACCGCACCAAACAGTCACACGAGGAGAATGTAGTGGCCGGTTCAGATACTCACGAGGGTTTGAATTCGCCCAGATACGACTATTTTGCATATGAACGTCACCATGCAGTGAAAAGTGGGCTTCATCCGTCCAAATGACATTCAGCAACCATTGTGGGTTACTTTCCATTTGTACCAGAGCCCATGTAGCAAATATTTGTCTTGCATCTGTATCTGCCGGTAATAACAGGTGAAGTGCATGGATTTTGTACGGATACAGATTCAACATTCCGTTCAGAATACGTCGAATCGACGGTTCCGGAATCCCCGTTCTTCTCCCAGCTTCATGAGCACTGCTACTTCCCGCTGATGTCTCGGCTGCCAAATTTTCCATGGAACTTTGTACAACATGGACGCGGTCCGCGCTCAAGGATGGTCTGCCAATTCGTGAACGATCCTCCAAACTCCCCCCTTCCTCAAAACGTCGTACTAAATTCAGTATCCCATTCAATGAAATAGGCCTTTTTCGCGCCTTCAGTCCTTTCTCCGTGCGAAACTTTCGCAATGCAACAGTTGGGGATTCATCATTCTTGTGGAAAAGTTTAACAACCAACACTCGATCTGGTAAAGAAAGCATGCTGCCGGCTTCGAATGACGGATCCATTTCCAACCAGGTGTTTTATTGATAGCCTGATTTGCATAAAACATCTCAGTAGGACGTGTGAGCGCCCTCTTTCGGTTACTTTGGAAACTTTTTTTTTTTTTTTACATGAAAAAAAATCCAAAATCCCTCTGATCATATTGGCTCAAACAGAAAAATTTTCCGAGCATTATTTCTTTTATTATGAATGTTTGAAGTTCGCACCAATTGATGACGCACCCGGTTTATATATATATATATACATATATAAATAGACATACATACATATATATATACATATATAAATATACATACATACATATATATATATATTAATATGTATATACATATATATATATATATATATATAAATATACATACATACATATATATATATATATATATATATAACATTAAAAACTATTGATTTTTCAATTTAATATTCTATAACATTCAAAACTACATACCCCTTTGTAAACTCTTAAACTATCTATTTCCCTGGAGCATCCGAATTAAATTCCAAACTATATTTCCAAATTTTAGTAAATCCTTCCCATTACAGTCTATTAAAATCCCTTAATAAAGTTTAATTCAGCCTTAGGCAGTTTTGTCCAAGATGGCTGCCGTTTTCATGAAATTTTGGGGTGAGTAGCGTGACTACCATTTTAATCTTAATCCACGCAAGAACACTAAACTTCTCGCCAATCAACTGTTACTCAACACCCTACTGTCACGTGATGAGATGGAGTGATAAAAGTTTCTGCAGTCCAAAAACAAACGGACTCTGTACATTCTCCTCTGCTGTTCAACACGTTGACAGAGTCACCGAGATAAAATAAAAAATGATGTTTTCGAGAAGCTGGTGTCGTCGCCTAAATTTTCAGGCCAGACTGTCTTTTTATTCCACATCTAACTAAAGTATTTCACCGTAGTGTGGGAGATGCGGCATCGTCATCGCAATTACCTGCGGCCGACCTCTCATATTACACACACACACACATATATACATACATATATATATATATATATATATATATATATATATATATATATATATATATATATATATATTCATTAATGCACAGGTATTCTGGGATACATGCTGTCCCACCCCGTAATAAAATAAAAAGATTAACTCAAAAAATAACATATCGGTTTCCAAGCAATAATTAAAACTTGTCAAAAGCAACTTAATGAGTTTGAGAGCTCACGATACATAGATAATATGAAAATAATATAGAGATACAATAATTAGTATATTACTATCAAAATTCCAAATGCCTACCTGTGGTTAATGCATCCGCGGGGGGCGCGGTTTACATTCCGCATACAGCTTGGTTGTAATATGAGGAAATAGTCAGGATTCTGGTAGCTAAAAGTCCCAGCTTAGAAATAGGAGCTGCAATCCACCGTCTATTACCAGTCAAATCATTTGTAAAATAAAAATTATTATGCGTGTTGTTGTGTTTTTGTTTCTATTTCCTTCTTTGTCTTCATTGTGTACACCTGACTGGGGTCTTAAAACCTTGAGCCCCAAGGACCTTAGTGAAAACCATAATAACTCTAAATTGCATTTAGAATTCAAATTGAACTAAGAACTATAACTTGAAGAGTGAAAAATATTCCATGAGAGCTAGCTAAAGAGCGAAGAAATAAAACTGTTTATTGTTATATAATAGACAATGAGTGATTTATTTTATTTAGTCACTTCCATTGACTGATTACTGTAAAAGATGATTTATATTTACTAAATACTCGTAGTTAAGCAATAAAACTAGTATGTTGATTAGTGCATTCTTCATTCATACAAAATACATATTTTTACAAATGAAGTTTTCCGGTATATATATATATATATTTGTGTGTGTGTGTGTGTGTAAGTAATATCCACATTAATTTACGTCGTCTTGTTGTCTTGTCCACATTAAGTCCATGAATTGGATCACGGAAAGGGAAAACTTGCTGAGATTTTGATGGCTGCAGCTAGATTCAGCCAGAATGGAATTCAATTTAGATGCAGTCAGGCCGAAATTCCTAATGCATCGTTTATTGCTCGTCTTCAAAATGTGCATCATACAGGCGGCATGTCACCATGACAAGACCATGAGAGTGAAAGTACATCGTTCAATCCAGAATAACGCTTCGTATCATCACCTATCAACATTTCACGCGATAGCGTGAGAGAGACATGTGACTAGTTCTTTGTAGGATCAGCAGTTTTCTAGCGAGCTAACCTACTCCTGAATTCGCATATACGCGCGTGTAAGAATGCAAAGGCATGTGACTTTAAACGCCTTGTTCTCGTGGGAAGAATTGTTGCTAAGGGTTTTAAAGAGATGAACTAGTAATCCTTGGGATTAGATTTCAGAAAGGGAATTTAAATGCTAGAATGGATGGCATAATATTTAACACTCCGTCGGGAGCGTCTCGAAACTTACGTCATCGGGCGCGGTGTATCTGTCAGATACATATCTGTTTTATGTGTTTTCTGTTAATTTGTATTACTTTAAATCTTCCATTTTTATTCTCTTTAGGTCCAGGCTTTTACACACGGAACTTTTTTTTATTTTTTTTTTAATTTTTACAAATTTTATTTTTCACAAAATACCAGCTAATACAGAGGCTGTTCACGCATTTTTTAGACGATGTATATTGTATTAAAAAAACAAAATTACGTAAAATTCTTGTGTTTTAAATGTTCTATTTGACATCCCTTATTCTGAACTATCTTTCGACATCGCAATTTCCAGGATAATAATGCCTTTTGAAGTGTCAGAAGAGGTATTCTATCCCATTCCTCCTGAACAGCTTTCCAGAGTCCTCTAAGGGTTTTGGGACGACGTTTGGATAATGCAGATTTTAAAAGTCCGAAAGCACAAAAATCCATAGGTGATACATCGGGAGATTTAGTTGGCCTTGATACCAGTTTTTTGTTCTATTTCTCTTAGGAAATTTACAGTGGAATTTGATGTGTGACTTCTAGCTTTGTCCTGATGGAGTCTCACAGATTGATAGCACTGTGGGTAAAGCGATGGTATTTCATTCAGAATAATTGGCGATAAAATATGTTCCTGATAGTATTTGGAGTTAATCATGACATTTTTTTTTCCCCTCTCTTTATTTTTAACTTGTCATTATAAGAAAAACCAGCAACAATCATTAATACCTTAGAAAAACTTTCTTTCGATTCTTTGAACCATGTACTTAAATTTTTTTCTCCCCTTTTATGATAATAAATGGCTATTTTTTGTTGCAATCATTTAAATACACCCATGATTCATATATTGTAACAATTGTTTTCCATTTTTCTTTGGATAAGTGTTTCTCATATAGAATTCTGCAGCGTGTCCTGCGTTCAGCGATATGATTTGAAAGAAGACGATGCACATTGCCTACTTTAGCTTTCTTAAGATTTAAATCAACGTTTATCATTTTGTTTACAATGGACATCGAGCATTTTAATGATTTTGCAACTGTCCTTTGACTAGGGGAATTTTCTTTTAACATTAAACAACGTACCTTTGCAATAGTCGAAGATGTCCGTTTTTTCCTTGGATACTTGTTTGGAATTTTTGTCCCCCTTGAGGCTCCAATTTGACGTTGTTTTCCATTCTTGTTGACGATATTACCTATCGACGCTTTAGATATCACAAAACCATGACTCTCACATCGTTTTTGGATAACGGAGTATGCATATTTCTCTTCGGAAAGAGCATAAATGTAGACTTCGAGCCACTGCTTTGTTAAAAACGCCATTTTGTATAAAAACAAAACTTTAAAGCCGCAGATGATAATTTTGACTTTTAAAAACATAGTACAATTTCAATTATTTCTTTTGCAGCAAATGATTTTTTATTACCGCTTACCAAATCGTCTAAAAAATGTTCGAACAGAATCTGTAGAAGTAAACCAATAAAGGCTTTTAGTTCAATATTATCTGTTAGTCTTGCATTTCTTTCTCTACTACATAGATTAGAAACTGCAGAAATGTATTCTTTAGTGCATTTCAGAATTATTTCCAATATTTAGTCAGAAAAAAAACAGTTCCAAGAGCTGTGTATAGATTTTATACGTTTCGCCCTTCCGATTACTCCAGGTAATTCTGTGATAATATTCTGTGATCTACCTTTGACATTTTTTCTTCCGATTCATTTGGCCCATT